>CAUHTR010008055.1:196787-236332 GCA_959609185.1 Schmidtea polychroa
AACACCTATTCTTTATATTGATTTCCTTTATTCTAATCCTTGACTTTCCCGATTACCGAACAAATTGTATCTGAGAACAACGGATCGGTCACTGGATAATTTGAAGTATCTAGGACAGGGGTGGGGAACCTTTTTATTTCCATAGGCCACATTGAAATTTTTCGCCTTCAAATGAGGCCGCAGTCAAAAAGTATTTCGTTTATATTTCGTCCTTCGTACTCGGCGGTATGCTTGTACAGTATGGTATTTATACAATTCAGTAGTTACAAGCATTTTTATTTGTAAATCCTCAAAATTCATGGTTTTTTATGTAAATTAAAATTTATTTTGATAAGGCTCCGGAGGCCGCATGCGGCCTAAAGGCCGCAGGTTGCCCACCCCTGATCTAGGAGCTCATCGGTAATCGTTTTTGGATACAGTTGTAAGCGTAAATCAACATTTTTACACTCTAAAAAGAAGGAATCTGTGTCACCGGCTACGATATTAATTTGACAATTGAATTCTTCTCTATAACTCTGTAGTTTTTTATATTGAAACTGATACATGCGAAGTTTGGATAAATCAAGTACTGTTTGTCCCATATACATTGATCTATATAAACTCACCATTTCATTATCGAGTATAACAGCAATGAGATCATTCACAATCTTGATGCTACGACAAAACATAGGATGGCTACAATAAGTTTCCAACAGTTTTACCGTATAAACTATTGTTCTTTAACTTATAATAATCTCGCTGAAATGAATCAATACTAGCTGCTCTCATTTGGGTATTGTAATCAACATATCCTTTAAAAATAGCTACTTGCTTGTATTCTACAGCACGATTAACTTTTGTGACTTTTGCGCCGTAACTCAACCATTCTGTCTAAACGGTAATATTAATCACATAATTGGTCTTTGGTTCGTATGTTAATAACAACTTTTCAACTTTACTACCAGGTGGATAACAAGGTTCAGGAAGCTATAGGTAAATCATCTAGTTTATCTTGTATACTATCAGGAATGACGATGTCAACCTCCAGAACATAACCACGATCTCCATCAAACTCATCTCCATTCACACATCTTTTAATAATATTATCCATTTCAGTCTGATCTTCTAACCATCTGAACTTACCAACAGGAAGTTTCCTAGATAAAGCCCATCCATATAAATTATTAACATCTTGATATGCCAATTGAGTTGACTTATCAGACTCAACATGATGTTTGTTGATAAATGTCATTCCACTCCGAATACCTGCCTCAAACAAGCGGTAGTGCTCTGGATCTTGAATAAGTTCTATTATTTCAGTCATCTGTTTCAGAGCTGACGCCCAACTTAATCCAGGGATAGAAACAAAAGAAAGTGCTCCAAATCCATCTTCATCAAATGTTTTCTCTCTGAAAGCTTCAAAAACATTGGTCAACAGAAAAACATCCAACTTAAGGTACACTAGCATATAATCTAACAGTGTCTCACAGTTGTGATGTTACCATATTTGAAAAGCATGTAAATATTTGTCTGATCGGTGGAAACTCAGTTATTGTTTGTAATACACCCATCGATGTAGCAATATCATAAGGAAATAAGCCTTTACCAGTTATTAGAGGCGAATTGCAACAACTAAATACATTTTTCATCAAATTGTAACATAGTATTAGTATATTTCGGTAAACTTAAACCAATTTGTAAAATATTAATCAAATAGTAATAAAATGATAAAAAATATTACAACAAAGTAATAAAATAGTTTAAGTAATTGGAAATAAAGTAATACATTATTTCGATGAAAGACAACAAATTAATAAAATATTGCAATAAGTTGTGAAACCTTTCATTAAAACCAACAAATGAATAACATATTTCGGTAAATTTACATAAAGTTATGAAATATTTAAGTAAATGAAAAAAAACTAATAAATTATTTTATCAATTTGCAACAAAGTTATAAAATATTTATCTAATCGTAACAAAATAATAAAAACATTACAACAAACTAATAAGATATTTCGGTAAATTTCTACAAATTTATGAAATATTTATCATATCGTAACAAAATAATAATAAAAAATATTACAAAGTAATAAAATATTAAGTAAATGACAAAAATTAATAAATGATTTTATCAAATCGCAACAAAGTAATAAAATAATGATGTGAATTGCAACAAAGTTATATATTATTTCGATGAAAGACAACAAATTAATAAAATATTGCAATAAGTTGTGAAACCTTTCATTAAATTACAAAAAATGAATAACAATTTCAACAGTTGTAAAATATTTAAGCAAATTGTAACAAGATTAGAAAAATATTACAACAAAGTAATAAAATAATTTAAGTAAATTGCAATAAAGTAATATATTATTTCAATGAATGGCAACAAATTAAAAGGAATATTGTAATAAATTGTAAAACCTTTCATTAAATTACAAAAAATGAATAACATATTTCATTAAATTTACATAAAGTTATGAAATATTTATCATATCGTAACTAATTAATATAAAACATTACAACAAAGTAATAAAGTATTTAAGTAAATGACAAAAGATTAATAAATGATTTTACCAAATTGCGACACATTTATAAAATATTTATCTAAACGGAACAAAATAATAAAAACAATACAACAAAGTTATAAAATATTTAAACAAATTGTAACAAGATTATAAAAATACTGCATCAAAGTAATAAAATAATGAGGTGAATTGCAACAAATAAATAAACTTATCATCAAATTGCAACAAACTAATAAATTAATACAACATTTTTAATTCTAGATCAAACCAGTTTAGAGAGAATTAATTGTCATATATATACATTGATACATTAAAAACTCAATAAAATTATTTCAACTGGAAAATTTTATAACAAAACATCTATGAGTAGCACATCTATTTTAAATTCTGATCATGCCAATTTGTAGAGAAATAAATTTTATCTATACATTGTTACAGTAAAAACTCAAGAAAATTATTTTTACTAGATGAAAATGCATAAAATTCAAGAAAAAATGTGTGTATTACACACAAAACAACCAATCCAATTTTTAACCAATCCATTTTATAGAAAATTAAATTTTATCTATATATTATATGAATAAAATCCTAAGAAAATTGCGTTAACTGTATAAAAAATACAAATTTAACATGAAACATGTGTGTATTACACACAATCGACAAACTGAAATTGTAATTTCACCATTTTGTAGAGAATTAAATTCTGCCTATACATGGTTACACTTAAATCCCGATCGGACCTGTGAAAAGAGCCAAAAAAGAGAAAAAACCGAAGAGTAGGGAAACATGTGGATTCGGGTATGACCTTTTGATAGATCTCTTCAAGACCTTTCGAATGATATCCTTGTTTGAAGGTCTGACCTTAAAATTTGACCTTACGTTGACCCCAGAAAAAAATTTCTAAATAATAAATTTTTTTAAACAAACCTCCCCTCCCCGGGAAGTGGAGGGGAGGGTCCCTGGTATGACGTAATATATCTTTGTTACGTCATCGATGATGTCATATGTATTTGTTCCCGGGTCCATGTGTTAAGGTTGTTAAGGTCAATTTTAAGGTCAGACTTTCAAACAAGGGTCCGCATGGTTGTGATTGATTCCTAGAAGGTATTTCCCACTGAAATTGTTCCATATGATGGACTAAAGCCTGCAGGTGTCGACTAAGGCGAACATATTTCAAATTGGATGCTTCTGGCTGATTGATTCCTGAACGAAACCTTATCGATTTTCAATTCGTAGTTCATGTTCAATTCATGTTCTTGACGGAATAGTTTCAACGGACGGATCCGTGCCAAGCCTAATATTACTAATATTAATCAATCCCTTCAGTGGATAGTGATCAGGTACTTGATAACTGATATTATCTTGGCAGATTAATTATTTGAAAATATTTCACCAATCAAGTTTTGCTTAATTTGTAAACTGTAATTGGACGCGGTTTAGTCCTAGCGCGCAATTGTTATTGCGTCAAATTTCATACAAAAAATTCATTAAAATATTTTTTTAATATTAACTCCTCAGCATTGTTCTATTATACTTTTAAATTTTCCCCTATGTATTTTTAATAATAGAATATTTATTTACAATATTTCCCATTTAAAAAAAATTTGGAAATATCTTAAATCCTCGCAAACACTCAGTATAAATGTAAAACAGAATTAAAGGAATAAATTGAGAGAGCTATGTGTTACATTCCTAAAATCTTTGAAAAATTTATACAATTAATTTGATTAACTTTCATACCTCATTCATAAAAATTATCGATTTGTATCGGTAAAGTAGCATAAGTATAATAATAAAAAATTATATGGTACATTTAATGTTCGTAATAAAAGAAGGAATTGTGGAATTGTGGGATGTTTTATTTTGTATTATAATTTAGTTATTTCAGACAAAATAATAACAATGAACGTGTAAGGCTTATCTATTTATAAATAGTTAAAATTTTACAACGCATCTCCCTGGATTTGCAAAGAAAACCAGTTCTTGAGAATACCCTGTATACCGAAATCATGACTTTGTATGGAAAACAGTGTCAATTGAAAAAAATAACAAAATACGAATAATTTAATCTGTTATGTTGAGTTATACCCACGATAATCCAAAAACTGTTTTAATTGTTTCAGTAGCACATCACGTACAGCATAAGATTTAAAATTAATAACCAAATAACATCATATAAATATAACAAATAATATAATAAAAATAATAATATTCAAAAAAGTAGGCACAGTGAAACATATTTCAATTAAATAAAACAAAAGAAAATGCCAAAATCGCGCTAAAATCGGTCGTAAAACATAATAATGCCAACAAGAAAAAGAAAATTAATTACACTCATATCTTGCTTTACGGCCTAGATACGTTCCCTGAAAGTTGACCGCAAAGCGAAAAGCCGTATAACAACTTAATTATTTATGTATAAACCCATATAAATTTAATAGGATTGGTTCCAATTTTTGATAAAATACATACCGTAGTTTTTAATTTTATATTAATTTATTTCTTTATATGTATTTCATACAAACATTGCATGCATATAAAATAAAAATACATAATAAGTATAACATTTGAATTATAATGAACTGAAACTAACAAACTATTGTACTTCATCATCACTTTCTGCATGCTGAGGATTTACTTGGTTTAAAAAAATTGTCCGACGTTGCTTGTCTTGCCTTGCTTTCTACTTCTTTTTTTCAGTTTTTTTATAACAGCTAATGGTTGTGTTAATTGTTCGAGAAATTTTAGGCGCTGCGTTCTACTTTAGGGATCATTTTGAAGAAGGATGTTTATTTCTTGTTCGAAATAAGACAGCGCATTTGACAATTTCTTTGATCTTAGCTGTTTGGATACAGCAGGTTTTGGCTCTGGTAGACTTCGCCAGTCGAAGTGACTTACAAAGTTGGACAATTTTCTCATCATCTTGAATACGATGTAAAACTACTAGTTTAGTCTCCAGTATGACAACTTTTCCTCTTCTCTTTTTATTTTTATCAGTCTCTGAATTCCATGACACGGGACACATTTTGTCTTGAAAATGGGAAATTATAAATTGCAAAAACACAAACAGAAAACAAACAAGAATAAACACGTCTACTTTTAAGAGTACATGTGACTACACTTCAGATTAAAGTAGTAAAATAAATGAGACCGTGCGTGAGCTTGGTATTCTAACGACGTCTTAACGGCACTGGTCGCTAATAAAGCACCAGAGCCGTAACATCGAAACATTTTGGGCCTTATATCGAGGTATGAGTGTAATTAACTTTTAAAAGAAAATTCGAAAAGAAAGTTAAATCGACAAATGAAAAAGAATGAAATAAAAATTAGAACTCATTGATTAAAACGTAACGCAGACGTTGACAAAAAAGACTAATCGGTTAAAAACTTACACACTATAAATACCGGGCAGTTGGACACTTTGACTTGAATCGTGGAATCAGAAGCTACTGGGTACAACGTATAGTTATTAAAAATATTTTTTCGAGTGGCACAATTTTTTTAATAATTATAATTTTTTAAGAATTCGAATTCGAATATCATGATGACATCCGAAGTTAAATATCGAGAGGTGGTCGAAATAATAGTCAGTTCTTGCTCGAGGCTTAATAAGCCTCTGATAGGAACTGGTTGTTTGGTTGACCCTTCTGAGGATTGCCTTTGAGGCCAGGTTTATTAACTGGTCTTAAATGTAAGTATCGGATGACGTCTGATCAGTGATTCTGGTTATTCATAATCCAAGGATGGTGCGGTCACTAAAATGACTGAGTTAGGTCAAAATCAAGTGAACAAAGAGAGGTTATAAGTCATGAGAATTTCATTAGTTGAATTCTGAGATAGGTTACAAGAGTGCAATTTTTCGACAAATGTAGGACCTCAATATCAATCATGTAATAGCAAAGAGCTCTAAAGTGAGGTATCTAGAGAGAATTGTCTAGTGAAGTGATCATATAAGATCGAACATACCACAATCACACTCGAAAAAGATAAATCAAAAGTTCACATTTTGCACTTGAATTGAGTAAGATATGAACATATTTGCATGCCAGATTCGAGTTATATGAGCTACACGCAATATACCGAAATAGTATGAGAACGATAATTGATCAAAATAAAATTAAGTAGGATATCAAACTTAGTCAGTTATAACATGACCCTATCGTAAATAAGTCCTTAAAACAACAGTATGAGTTCGAGGATTTTTATGACCATTCACGGCATATCATCAGTCAAAACTACTCGGTTGAGAGTTCCGTATATTTTTAGTCCAATCAGAAGTTAACATTAGGAATATTTCATGACGCAAATACATAAGAGAACAGTGTTTGAATTCGACTTAAGTATAATTGCAATTCAAGAAATTTAATTTTGACAAATTCTTTCGACTATCCATTTTAGGAATGAACCAACTACATACTGGATCAAAGTTCTGCAAAGAATAGTGGTTTAACTTAACGTGGTTTAACTTTTCTCAGTGACACAGAATTCCTTGGTTCTCAGTATTATGAAAACTACCTGAGAATTTTGAAGTTAATCGCAGAGTATAAGTTATCATTTAACCAAATATGATAATGAAGGCCGTGAAAACCCTCTTATTTATCTTCCACAGTATGCCAATAAGTAATCGAAATAATAGGAAATAGAATTCTGGAAGATATTGTAAAGGATACCCAGGAAGCCAAATATTTTTTTCTGAGCGTTGATACGACATCAGAAATTTTTCACACTGATCAACTGGTTGTAGTGTTTAGATATATTGGAGTGTCACATGTTAAAGTGGTAGAACGTTTTCTCACATTCATTTATAACTATTTTGATATTCATAAATAAATTCGACATTGAAATCAAAACCTGAGAGGACAGCCTTATGATATGTCAGGGTCCTACAGTGGTCTTCACTTTCATATTGCTAAGATTAATCATCTTGCACAATACATTCGTGCACAGCACATGTTTCAAATGTTATGACAGCGTTAAGAATTTATAGGTGGATCATGAACATAAACGCTACTGGCGAACAAAGTTAAAATTACTGAAAAATTGTCATCGATCTTCAATGACACCAGAACGACTGAACTCACTTACAATTATGCCCACTGAATACAACAACTTACAAGAGGTCAATTTCCAAGATATCCTGAAAGATTTCACAACAAAGAAATTTTCGATAGTGAAAATTTAAAGTTTCGTTGGTTTATCAAAATTAAAAATACGTAATTTCTGTTTAATAATATTTATATATCCTTTAAAATTTTCAAAATTTCTTCAAAAATTTATAAAAAAATTCACCATATATGAATATTTACTATTTTGATTTGCTATTAAAAATGCTAAAATCAAATGCTAAAAAATTCTATTTAAAATGTTGAATAAAGACAATTCTTGGGATATTTAATAACATCATAAAATAAATAAAAATTTCTAATTCATGAATTTTTAATAAAAAAAATTTGTTACTTAGTATTATAATTTTTACAGATCATTTAAACAAAATAATGTTTACTTTTTTAAAAATTAAACAAAATTGTAATTAATATTTTGGTTAGTCTAAAATTTTATATTCATTTGAAAATCTTTCTAAATAAATTTCAAAAAAATTATGAATTACTAACTTCTTCTTTTAGCTTGAAAATTTCTGTTGAACCATTTGAGATGTCTTGTTCACTGATGAGGCGATCTGTGAATTAAATTTTATCCATAAACAACCATTATAAAAATATTGATTTCCGTTATTCTCACTTTGTGTCGAATTTGAAGTTGCAGATAGAAAATTCCCATTAATTACAGCATTTGAAGACGGTGGATTCTGAACCATTTGCTTAAACGAAATTTGATTTAAACGGGAAACATTGAATGAGAAATAATAAAGATAAAATTGATTATTTCATCAACATTACAGAATTTCTCGATCAAAAATGATCCAATCATAGTTGAGAAGCTGCTCAAAAAGAGAAGAAAATTTACAATTGCTGAAGAAAATCATGAAATGTTTTCGTTACAGACAATTCTATATTTTCTCTAATAATCTAAAAAAAATTCATTTCCATGGTAACAGATATTTGTTTTACAATATGCCTAAGGAAATTCTCTCAATGATTCATTTAATTCTAAAAATAGTTTCTAAGATATTTGATAACAATAATTTGATTAATTTAGAAAAAATTCCAATATGAAAATTAAACAAATTAGTGTCTAAAGAAAAAAAACTGTAACTTACCGATAAAGGATTTGAGAAAAAGGAATACATTTATAAAACTGTCAAGATCAAATGAGCCTTAATGTTCAAATATCCCTATTAATGTGATTATCAGTCAATTTAATTGCTTCGTGATACAGTCAAATCATATTTTTCCGATATGAAATTATAGGGAATCAGATGGATAATAAAAGAAATTGTGTGCTATTTACTCTCGGCTCTCTACAGCTCTTTTATGAATATCCATTTGTATTTTGTCGATCGATACAACTTTAATCATTCTTATGAAATGAACTGGATAAATTCATTGTGTCTGTGACATGTGTGTGTGTGTGTCTATGATTTGTGTGTCTGTGAATCGTGTGTTCATGGAATAAACATCATATTTTAGAAATTAAACATTTATTAAATAAGCTACTTTTAGGATTTCTAAATTTGGTGGAAATAGAATTATAATTTAAAAAATCTTTCTGAAATAACTTTGTCTATATTCCCATAAATTATTTATTATTAGTTAAAAAAAATTGTGCTATTCTACATGTTTTAATTTTATGCAAAGAAATTTCTATTTTATTAAATACAAATTTCGGTTTATTGCATATATATTTTCTGTGGAGTGTGGAAATTTTTTTTGCGACAAATTTTTGTTTAGAAATTAAAATTTTTGAGTGATTAGAGATTTTTCTTTTGAATGTTTAAATTTTATTAAGTTTATCATTTAATTTTTATTAAAAGCATTTTTATTATTTTAATATCATTTCATTTTGATCGATTTTGTGTATTTTGAAATTTTGAAAATACATTAATTATATAATAATTATCATTTAAATATTTCAAATTATGTATTTCTTATCCCATAATTTTTTATTATTTATTAGTAATTTATAAATTTTTTCTTGTAAGGACCACTTGAACAATTTTTTTTCAAGCAAATTTACCTAAACCATAATTTTTGTATATTTTTAATATATATTATCATAATTTACATGGCTTAGTTAAAATTTTACTACTTTACTTTTTTATTTGATTCAATTTGGATTTGAATGTTAATGATAAAATAAAATTTCCTAAAAAATATTTTCTAAAAAAGAATAGTTAATTTAAAATTACATAGTAAGTTTTAAAAGAAACAACATTTTGAAATTAGATTATTACTAAATTTCTCAATCCTTATAAAAGCAATGTGATTAAATTTTGTAGCAACAATTATTCAACTTTTTGCATTAATTTCCATTTTCAAATTAATACAACTTTTAATTATAAACACAAGCTTACCATATCGAACATTAATTAAAATCCAATTTGACAATGATACTATCACAATTGAGAAACGGTAAAATGGCGAACGATAAAAATTGAACAAATTTAAGTATTAAAGTGGTTATTTCAATGACACATTTCTATTATATACCGCCATCTTGATGATTATTATTATAGCGGTATGTTGTTGAACGGTAGGATGTTTACAGCTGAAACGAAACTCGATTTGTGATAGATTCATTTTTAATTAGAATATTTCATGCATTTTATAAATTAAAATTAGTAAATTCTAACATGTATTAAATAGCTGTAATAATTCCAATCTTCGTCATCATCATCTTCCTGAAATATATTAAACGTTGCTTTACCTATAATTAACTAATACCAATTTACCGATTTTTGTCTATGCCTAATTTCCATTGGAAGAAATTCAAATATTTAATCAATATCAGACCGAAGGAGCGTTAATAATATAATTTTTAAATCATCTATTTAATATATAATTCATACGTTTGTAATTTGTAAGGTAAATTATGTCTTCTAGATATTTTTCTATTGTTATGAATGAAAAATTCAGAATTTGATGTCCAATATACAGCGCCGAATTTAGATGAAGAAACCCTAAGGCTATTCCAATTATGAAGCCCTTTCAGCTCCCATTGTTAAGTTTGTAAGTTACATGATAGATAATAAAATACATCAATATGTTAAAAATATCAAATTGTATATCATATAAAATTTTATCTTAATAGTTATTTTATTTAAGAATTGATTCAATCCAAATATACATGTAAAACAAAATAGTAGATTAAAAGAATTTCTTTCTAAATTTTTTCGCACAAAATTCTTTTACAAGTTCATCAAAATTTATCTTTCTGAAGGTCTCACTTTCCATGCACAAAAAACTCAATGAAGACTACCTCTGAAGTCATTGTTCTTCTTAATTGATTTTTGATATTTTTAAGTCTTGAAAATGACCTTTCTTCAGTACAATTAATGAATATTAAACTGAGAAACAACTAACACGAATATAAACGAACGTCGGGATATCAATGAGCTGAACGCGTTGATATTAACTTATACATTTTTAATATTTATTTGATTATTTATATGCGTAGAATTTCTCCTTCTTTTCGGTCCAGTGTTTCAGTGTTCATTGTTTTTAGAATATGGTGATTTTAATTTTGCTAACAAAAATTGAATGTAAGCCCCTATTGATTTTGAGGCCCTAGACTGAAGCCCAGATAGCCTATAGGAAAATCCGGCCCTGTCTATATGTATATTACATTATAAAATGTCAACCGAATCCTTTAGCCATCCACAGACACAAAAACATAAAGTACAAAATGTAATGGATAAAAATTGAACCTAATGAGATTGTTTTTTATCAGGTTGATTTGTAATTTTCGTTTTCAATATTTTATCAAATGGTGTATAAACTAAAAATTAAATATGATAATCATGGCACAAAAAACAGAATTGATAAAAATAAATTATTCGCAAAAATTGAAAGATCGTATTATATGATGTGTGTGTCTAATAATTGATAAAAATTATGTAAAAAACTTGTTGAAGCTTGTTGAATTGATTATGTTAACAAAAATAAAAAAAGGATATATTCATGGTACTGGAGAATCTGTTTAAAAAAGATATCGATGTTTGTATATATGATAAAGTCAATGGTTTAGTAATTTTGGATCATGACGCCTATATTAACAAATTAAATGTTTTATTATCGTAATTTATCGAAATTTAACTCGTAGTAATAGAAAGTTATCACCAATGAAGGATAGAATAGTTTTATTAAAACTGTTGAAAGAATTATCAGATTAGAAACATATGGGCGTTGACTTGGCTAAGTCTATTCATCCGAAAGGCTTCCAATCACCAAAGCTTTCTGAATTACCTAAAGTACATAAAAGTGGGTATGCCCATGAGACCGATCTTGTCTATTGTAGGAACTACTCAATATAAAATTGAAAAGTCTTTGGATGGATTATTGAAACATTTAATGGTTACTGATTTGGAATGTAAGGACAGCTCTGAATTTTCTATATTTACTGCACAACTAGATAAAAAAAAGTACAGGTGAAATTATGGTATCATTTGATGTGCGTAGTCTTTTTACGAATGTCCCTTGTATTAGAAACGATAGATTATTTGAACTACAATGTCATATGTTCATTACATTCATATATATATATATATATATATATATATATATATATATATATATATATATATATATATATATATATATATATATATATATATATATATATATATATATATATTATTTTCAAATTGGAAGATGAAAATTTGTTTGTTCAACAGCTATTTTATGGATAATTCAATGCACGTTAATTTAAATTCACTCAAAGATTTGCAATTACTATCAAATTTTGTTAATCAGAATGTCCAAAGTAATCCCGTCAGCAATAGCTTTAAAAAATCATTCGAATTCTTTCAAATCTATTAAAGTGTTATCTAATGCTAACAAAGGTAGTTCATGGTAATTTTTCGAAGTCGGTGGCGAACTTTCCCCAGCTCTGACTCCATTTTTAATAGAGACCGAGACGTAATATTTTAATTTACCTCCTTCTCTTTCGAACAAACTCAAATTTCTTATAGACACTGGGTCTAGCAATTGACCATTCAATCTTGTTAAAGGAATACCTTGTCAATTTAAACTCTGTCGGCTTTTCCCTTGAAGCAGCAAATGGCAGTGTATTTGTAACATCAGTATCTGAGCGAATCACTTTTTCACTTCCATCCGCTTCTTACGAGACTTTTAATTAAAATTTTTGTATCGCAGACGTTATTGTTCTTATTTTAGGCTCTAAATTCTTATATGCAAAGGGATTGATCGTGGACTGTCGTCCCAAAATCTTAAGGACACAGAACAACAGAGTTAATTCATTTTCTTTACTTAACAACGCTATTTCATCTGTTAGCAACCAGACGAATTGTCAACTCTTTCAGGCAACAGCTCTAACTTCTTTGCCTAAACCATTTCATGACTTACTTTAAAATAACCCAACTAAAACGATTATAAGACTGATATGACACATTTGACTTCAAAATTAACTTTTCCACTTTTTACCCCATAATTTCCTTTATCACCACCACATACATATTGAAATCCATCCTCACATAACGGTATTACTAATAATGTCTTGGCATGATTTCGATAGGCATTCCATTAGCGATTTTGTCGATTTCGAAATTGCGTTGATATTTTGATTTTCGGCGTGGTCGCCAGTTAAATTCATCTTTAAATCCATCTTTAAATTTCTCAGCAAAAATCTTGAAACCAACAATATATATTTAATCAAAGGATTTATAAATAACAAGTTTTTTAATTTTTCACAAAAACCGCCAACTCCAATTATTAAAACAAAAAGATACCTAACTCACACGTTTCTGGTACATTCAACAATGAGTATCACGAAATTTCTTGTGATGTGAATGACAGGTAATTGCATTCTGATTTAGAGAAAGTATCTGTTGAAATTTTATCTTCCAAATAAAACATCGGTCTTTTCAATAATCCTTCATACGTTTCTAAATTCAGTAAAAAGTGTTGACATTTTGGTTGAATTGTTAATGAAGAACGGTTATTCAAAATCCTTTTTAGTAATTATGGTGAAAGAGACTGTTGACAAATTTATTAAAAATCCTAAGGATCCATGCTTGAAAAAACCTCGGTGTGATGTTGTTGAGATGTTTGAGTCTGATGAGTTAAATAAATGAAATAGTGTGAGCAAGGATGATGAGCCTAAATTTGTGTTAGTATTGCCGTACTCAGAAGGTTTTAAGGATTATAAAGTGAAGATAAGAAAGCAGTTAGGGAATTTAAACTATAGGATAGTGTCAACTTCATGGAAAGTACGCAATATGTTTATTAATAAGTCAAAAACTCCGGTTGAATTGTGTTCCGATCTCGTTTATCAGTTTACATGTAATGGGTGTAATGCCACATACATTGGAGAGACTTCCCGTCATCTCTGTATTCGAGCTCGAGAACATTGTAGACCGAAGGCTTTAACCCATATTGGTGAGCACAATAAGGGCTGTAAGATTAAAATAGGTATGTCTGATTTTAAAATTTTATTAAAAAACTTCGATAATTATTTGGAACGTGTGATTTGTGAGGTGTTGTTGATAAAATCATTGAATCCGAAAATTAATGTGCAGAATGCAGTAAATACTTGTGTGTTGAGTGTTTTTAAATAAGCTTTTGTGTATTGTACGTATTGATTGTTGTGTTAAATTAAATAATTAATAAAAAAATTTTTAAATTATTAAATTAAATTTTAAATGTTAAAATTTTCAAAAAATAATATATTTTTTTATAAAATGAAAAAAATTTTTTATATATAATTAAATTTGTTTAAAATCCTTAATTTAATGAGTTATTATATCCCATCTGATGATGACAGGAAAACTGTCAAAATTAATCGTGAAAAGAATGTTTGATTGGCGTTATCTTATAATTAAATCATTGCCATGTATGTTTAACTGTTTCTAAATTAATTTCCCGCATTTACTACTCATCGTTTAAAAACATAATTTCAGATAAACCACAATCTTAAGGTACAACAACATTACCACATCCTCGCTCAATTCTTTCGAGACCCGACAAACAGCGACCTATAAAAACGTCAAACATAGTGACAACATTTGTCTTCGCCGCATTGTTGAGGATACTTCTAAAGCTTCACGACCTGCTCGAGTCTATTCTAATAAGGATTTGACACTTCTGATGCAAAAACTCACTTTTTTTATTATTTGCTTTTCTTTAAGATACTTTCAAAAGCATAACAATATTTTCAATAAAATAATGTCAGATATTTTTTTTACATCAACAGAATATATGACGTTACATTTCTAGATAAGTTCTTTTCATTTACCACATAATCTACTTTCTATTTTGACTAAAAGCACTAATTTTCATACAATATTTTTTATTAAATTTGATCACTACAAAAGGATATGTTCTATTTTTAACAAATAGTTACTATACTGGTATTTTTTAATTTCATCCTTAGATTTTTCATTAACCTCGCCTTTGTCGGGTTCATATGCACACCACGACTTCCTGTGAGGACTGATTTAGTGAACCGTTAGTCTTTCTTATCTATGCAGATTTTATATGATGGATTGTAAATTGAAAGGGATTTTGGGTACCAACCTGTAAAATGATGAAACTTAGCCAAAAATCACCAAATTCAAGTTTCTTCTCAGTAACAATGAAAACATTTCACAGATGGGATTTCACACTGGAAATTATTTTTGTTGTCATGCTTTTGATGCAATACTAAAACTTTCAACATATTTTCAACCTCTTTATTATTAACTATTATTTGATTAAGTCAATTAATTTTATTTGTAGATTTTTTTGGTTGTTTTACAGCATAAAATGATTTAAAAGCTTTTGTGCTTTTTTAGATCGTGAATTTGTTATTTAAAAAACTAAATATTACTAAATTTTTTTCAAATTAATTTATCTTTAAATACGGCCACCACAAGGACCAACATCGCTTGTAACAAGTAGTTAGTGGTAATTAACACTGTGGTGCATTGCGATAAGAGATAATGGTTGAAAAATATGATTCCGAACCTTGATGAGGAGTAAGAATTAATGAATTTGAGCCTGTGTGGAAGATTTATCTTCCTTGTCATAACCCATCACAATATACTCAAATAGACTTGATTAAAATAACAAATGTACACATCTTATTTTATACCAATTTATTCAATAGTGATTATTAAGATCTGTAGTATTTATGCAAAAAATAATATATTTATGCGTTGTTACGTGCTAGTCGATGAGTCTTTATTGTATTATCGTCACTATTTCAGCCGCACCTATTGTCTCTTAACTGATATCAAATTCATCACTGTAAATTTGAGCAACTTAACTGTAAAAATGAATTGGTTATACATTAAGTTTTGGTTGCGGTTTTTTTCAATAATTTATAAATAAATACTCTATTTCCATAGTTTAGTTTATTATAGAAATATAAATTTATTTAATTTTTATATTATAAGAAATAAATTACCGTATTAACCCGGATTTAATACAAAGAATTATTTCTTCTAATATAAATGCCGAATCAGTGCGAATATAAAACTAGTCCTATTTTTTTATCGAAAAAATACATTTTTAAGACCACTTATTTTGTGTCTACTTATGCTCGAAAATTCCCGGCGATCGAAAGGTTCGAATATAATGCTTTAATGCTATTTCTGAAGAAAAATTTAAGTTTATTTAAAAAAAATTAATTTTGGTTTCAAATACATTAACATATGTTTAAGCCCATGTTATATCTTTCTAAAGAATAGAAGCGCATTTAAATTGATAATTTTATGGGGACTTTAATTAAATATTTTCTTGAAATTGCAAAGCTTGTGTTCGGTCTAATCATTTGTTGTCAAATTAGTTTCAACCCCAAGAAAAATAAAAAGAAAGTAAAGATATTATAATATTTACGAAATATATCGAATACAATATAAGTTAAATATTAAGAAAAAATCAAAAGTTTATACCAAAAACTCAAAAAATGTTATTTAAATAAAATTTTATAATTTAATTTAGAATAATTTTAGAACTTATAATACAATAAGTTATAATAATTTAATAATAATTTCCTTAAGCCTCACAATTTTTTTCTACAAATTTTGATACTGTTTTCATTATGGCCGTTAATATTTTAATTTCATATTGTTTAAATGATTTTCTAATTGTTTAAATTTCATATTAGTATTAGTAAACAAAAGTAAACAAAAAAATGTCCATGAATTACGTAGAGTTAAAAGTTTCAGAATTGCGTGAAGAATGTAAATTAAGAAATTTGGATACTACCGGTTTAAAAGTGCATTTAGTTGATCGCTTAAATACTTTTGATAGAAACCAACTCCTTAAAAGTTTACTATTCTGTTTTAACACTCTAATTTATATTTAAATAGGCAAATCTGAAAATAAAACGACTACGAAAGTTACCGAGCCAAGTAGAGAAAATACCTTAGACGAATCAAAAGTTAGTCAAAATGATAAAATTGATTTAAATGCAAATCAGTCGAATATATCTGAAAATGGATCTTTAAATTTCATTGATGTGGATTTGGATAAGTCACCTATAATGGATAGACATGCTAAAGATATGTCCTTTGAATCTAATCTCAAAGATTATGGCAAAGACAATATGTATAAGCTAGCTTCTTGTGAACATGAGAACTGGGAAAGTCGCACTGATGTACATTTAGATTTTTACAACAGTGACATGAATTTGGTAATCAGTGAAAATGGATTATTAGTAATACCATTATGTGAGGATGGATTTCAATATGTATGTGGTGGTGTTAAAGGAAATTATGGGGTAAAAAGTGGAAAAGTTTATTTTGAAGTAAAAATTCTGAAGAAATTCAAAGTCGAATTAAATAGTGATGCTGGAGATTCAAATTTTATTCGAATTGGTTGGTCAGCAGACAACGAACCAATGCCACTTGGAGAAAGTGGATTATCTTATGGATATGACTGTATGGGAAAAACAGTTAATGATGGAAATTATTCAGATTACGGCACTAAATCAACTGAAGGTGATGTTGTTGGCTGTTTTTTGGTATTTTTTTTATATTTCTATTTAAATAATACTAAAATTTCTTGGTTTCTAGGAATTTAATGGTGACAGTATTGTACTAAGTTTTTCTATTAATGGGGAAGACCAAGGAGAAGCATTTAGAATTTTAAGTAGAGAATTGAAGGATTGTGTATTAATGCCTCATATATATGTTAAAAATGTATGCTTTGAAGTAAATTTCGGATCTAATAGTATAGATGCTTTTTGTCCACCAAAAACGAAAATTGAAGGGTCTGAGGCAATAGAAGATGTTACATGGACCTTATTAGGAAAAGTTAATTTGAATCAAAGAACCAGGGCTTTAAAACCTCCAAAAATCAAAAGCGAATGTGAAGTTTTAATGATGTGTGGATTACCAAGTTGCGGTAAAACTATATGGACTGAGAAACAAATCAAAGAATATCCCGAGAAAAGATACAATTTATTAAGCATTAACAATGTTTTAGAAAAAATGAAAGTAGGTTAACACAAATTGCATAATTAAAATTTAATTGTTTATAATAGGTTAGTAATTTGCGGAAAAAAGTTAGTGCAAGTAGATGGGATTCCTTTATTTTGTCCGCAACCCAATGTCTCAATAAATTTATGGAAATTGCTGTTTCAAGGCGAAGAAATTTTATTTTAGATCAGGTTAGTAATTTATGAAATTCTAAAATAAACAGATATTTTATAAGTAGGGAATATTAGAATATTATATTATAGAATGCTCTGAAAAATATTAAATACTTTCAATTTAGGATTATTTATCAGTAGTTATAAACATAATTATAAATTATTAGGAACAAATTTATTTGATCCTTTGCGAGCAAAGTAGGAAATATTTTAAATTTTGATAATCATTCTGCAGGATCGATTTTGCAATTTTGTACACTGTAATAATAGGTTCAATAATTAGTACTATATGTTATTAAAATTTAAAAATCAATGGAAAGTAATTAGTTACACTGGATCTAACTTAAGTAGAAGTTAGTAGATAATTGGTTAGTAAATAACTATATTTTGAAGGTCTTTGCATGAAGTTTTGAACATGTAAATAATTTGGATTTGGCTCGCAAAGGTTTTTAGGATCAATAGAGGTTAGGATCAATATAGGACACGAGATACAAATTATTTATTCAATTTTTAAAAGCAGTCATTTATAGACTTGTGTTATTCACCGATTTTGATCACACTTTAGACAAATTGTTACCCAACGGCCCAGCGCCGTAGAATGAAGCCATTTGAAGAATTCATACGAAAAGCAATAATAGTTGTGCCAACTGATGATGAATATCAAAGACGCATGAATCAAGTTATTCAAGAGGAAGGCAAAGATGTACCAGAGAGTGCAGTACTACAAATGAAAGGTTTGCCTAGTCATAAGTTTCCTTATTCTTTAAATATCTTCCGTTTCACTTTACCAGTTTTCATTGAATACGTCGTTTTCATATTTGTCTTCCAATTGTAAATTGCGTTTCGTTTTTAAAACTTTCTTCGATTTACAATTTACATTTAATGTAAAGTTTTCTATTTGTTATTTTCTGTCAGTATTATCATTATTATCCAAGTAAGTACGATATTTACGTATCAAGTTCCAGTAAAGATTTTCTTTAAAATGTTGGCATTTAGTTTTCAGAGAAGTTTATCGATTTTACCAAAATTCCTCTTTATCTGATAATAAGATGTCATTTTATCCAAATGAAGACATTGATTAAAACTGATAATCTTAACTTATATTTCAATCGTCCTTATAGAAAATTTCGTGATTCCTGAAGAAAACAGCGATCTATTTAATGAGATTATTTTCATCGAATTGCAAAGAAATGAAGCTGAGGAATTAGTCAAAAAGTATAATGAAGAAGCCAAAAATCAAAAGAAAAAAGATTCTAATTCCGATGGAAAAAGTAAACGGGATGTAGCCGACGAAAGCTATGGTAAATGGAACTCATCTCCGAAATCTAGCGAAGAAGCCGGTCCGACGGCACCAAAGAAATCTAGATGGAATGATCAATCGGATAATAGGAAGGACTCCAAAAGCAGAGATAGGCATGATCGCGTATCTCCGGAATCGGCATCGCTACCACGGAAAAATGATTATAAGTAAGTACTAATATTGCTATTATTTTTAAAAATTGCACTCCTTTTCCATTTTTAGGATTAACCTTTCGGAGATTTTAATTTTGAGAAATATATTGTTACAGAAATTTTTATTTTTGGAATAAAATCAAATTTTACATATTTAATATGAAAATCAAAATAAATTATATTTTGAAATAGGAATAAGGCTATTATTATATTCAAATCAACGAGATTCGAGTTTTTCATTGTTAAAATTGCAACTCTTAATTCTGGTTTAAAGTCTAATAATCGATATTATTTTACTGAGATATTATTAGCTAATTTGTTTTTCTTTTATCACTGTAAAATATTACTAACATTTTATAAACAATTAATTTGTTTATTATAAATTATGTTCCATTGTGTGTGAACAATTTAGATATAAAGATAGAATAATTCCTTTTATTTTCTTTAGTTATTATAGGATTTTAAGCACGACCTATGATTATCACCTTAAATATAACACTATATTCTAATTATAACAAGTGGAAATCTTGTAGCTTACATTTAACTGGGAAAATTATGGTACATTTTTAAAAACCCTACCCGAAAAGTTTCAATATGATACAAGACAACTCTGCATACCCACCCCCCCCCCCCCCACCAATAGAATTGTGGTATTACATAGGCAGAATTAGTCGATATATATACAGATCCAACCGTCACGGAATTAATTTTTATATATAGATTCAAGCCACAAATTTTCAATGACTAACTTTTCATAGCTAGGTCGTTGCTTCTATAGATAGTCAATTATGGTGGCTCGTATCCATTTGGAAGAATTGTTAACAATCTTCCCCATTTGGTTTTATTTTGGAAACGGCTTTCTTCTAGTTTATATGTAGCCGGATAAAATGGTGTGATAAAAGAATATCAACAGCTGGAAATTCATTTTAAACAATATCCATAAATTTTAAGGAAACTTTTAAAATTTATTATATTATCACGTTTTTTTTATAAACTATGTTAATATTAGGGGAGGATTTTGTTTTTCAAGAGAAGCGTCGGACAACAGTAAAGGAGGCTCGCGAACGAGTGATGGAGGATTTAGATCGGATAGTAGACATGGAGATAAATCAAGAGGTATTTCAAAGGTTTCCAATTGTTAATAATTGATTTAAATATTTAGATCAAAGGGACAGATCAGGGAATCGATCAACAAATCCTCCTTATCGTAAACCCATGGAAACCAATGATAGAAGGCCAAAATTTGATAGAGATGAACCGAAGTTTGGAAATAGAAACCCAATGCAAAGTAATCGTGATAGCAGACCAAGAGATCGTGGCAGCGAATCACGAGGAGCAGGTCAATTTCAAGGTAGAGAAAGATCTCGAGGAAACTTCAATGATAGACGACAAGCAGATTCATACGATAATGTTGACAGTCGTAATAAATTTCCCTCAACTAATTACAATGATCGAAATAGTGGAATGGGAGGTTCTAATTTTGGAAATCAAGAGCGAGGAAGATTTCCAATGGGTGGTACACATCCAGAAAGAGGTGATTTCAGAGGAAGAGGACGCGGTGGACCGGCAGGGAGCAATATGGGAAAGGATTCATTTATGGATCGTCGCAATGCTGTTCCAGATAATCGAGACTATCAGAACTATTCAGAATTTAATCCGTTTCCCGATAATCGGCAAACAAACTCTACTTGGCAAACGGATTATAAAGATGAATCGATAATGGATAGACGGAGTTACGGGGATGCATCTAATATAAATCGATCCAATCAAGCTCCAAGTTATGATCAGCAATATGGTGGTACAAGAAACGCAGTCCAAGGAGGCGGTGCTCGTGGAAAACCAGTAGATAAAATTCCTAATCCATATGATAGGAAACCTGTTAATGCCAGAGGAGGACTCAGCAGTCGGGGTGGGGGACGTGGAGGATTTTCTTCCGTGGACAGTTATTCGACCGATGATTATTCATATGGAACCAATAAAGGTTATGACGCATCAGCCACTAAATTTGGTGCCAAATCATATGGTGATCAATCCACCGGATCCTATAAAGAACCACTCAGATCAGATACCGCACCATTCGGTAACCCGAAACCAGCAAGAGGGGGATATTCAAGATTCGGTGATGCTCAAAAACCGCACGTTGCTGAGGTCAAACCGGAAGCTAGCAGGGGGGATTATTCCAGCGTCCAGCAATCTAATTCAGTCCCATACGACAATTACCAATCTTACGACAACTCGCAATATCAAAATCAAGGCTACTATAATTACTATACCGGAGATTCAAGTAAGGATCAATCAGCTGCTGTAGGAGGAGCACAAACCTACCAAGCTAGCAATCCATCATCCAATCGTGCTCCATATCAATATCAATCGAGTAATACTGCAGCATCGGCATCAAATTATCAATCATCGGGGAATCCCGCATCAAACCAAACAACAGGAAATATTAGTGGTGGTGGTTATCAATCATCTGCATACGGATCAAATACATCTAATTATTCCACAAATCCAGCGGGTTCTGTCGGAGGTGGCTATCAAACCAATTATCCATCAGGTGGAGCAGCAGCGTCAACAGGGGGTTACAACACCTCGAATTACCCCTCGGCAAATCCTTCTACGGCTGCACCTTACCAATCGGCATATCCTTCATCTAATCCAACTAGTGGAAGTGGTGGATATACAAATCCGTATAGTGCAATTTATGACAGTACTAGCAGTTATGATTCCAGTTATTATGGGCAAACCAATACATATGCCCAATCAGGATCTTATGGTGACAATACGGTTGCGTCGAAATACCCAGATTTCTCATCGAAACCCCCAATGGACAGGACTATACCGCCACCAGTTGCGGCGTCGGCAGCGGCTGTAGGAGTAGCTGCTGCGGTGCCTCCACAAGCACCAGCCAATCAAAATCAAGCCAGTTGGGGTACTGGATATGGAGATTATCCTCAGTACTATGGTCAATATTATGGTCAATAATTACGACATGATTAATGTGGAATGATTATTGTATTTATTTGTTTTAGTGTTCATTATAGTTTATTGCTTTTAAAATACAATTGATAAGTGATGTGGAAATTTTGTCATAGGACACGATTTTTTATTATTGATTTGAAATTATTCAATTTAGTTCAAAGTTTCCTTTGAAAATTTTTTTATTAAGCATTCAATTTTGAATTTTACAAACAAATATCATTTAGCGGAAATTGTTGGGTTAACATATTTAAATCTACAAACAAAATATTAAGTTTCAAAATAACATCAGAATATTTTATGTTGTTACTCAGCATTGTTGGTCTTTTGATTCTCTCTGGGTTCTTGGATGTTGATAATAGAAAAATTACAGCGTAGTGTTTAAAGGTCACGATTTTTTGTATAAAAACTTTATTTTTAGTTGAATTGAATTTCTGTGCCAAGATGTGCTTCATATGGAATTAGTAACTAATAAATATTTTCAAACCGATGACTAAATAAAGTGCGCTTTTATTTTTATTAAATATTAGTGTTAATTATTTTTCATTATTAATATTTATTGAATTACTATTAATAATATTATTAATAATGAATACATACTGCACAAAAATTAATGTACAACCAAAAAGGAAAAAACATTTAATAAAATCATCTTGAAGGTGCACGAGAATAATCAGAGTTAAGTGGTGGACCTGGATTGATAGTTTCATTGGTATCGCAATCTTCTAATAATAACTGAGCCACCTCCCATATAATGCTAATATACAAAGGTTTTTGGGCTCCATCCAGATTTGTTTGTCGCTGGCTATTGGTTAATGCCGTTTTACTACTTCTTTTCTGGTTATTCTTGATTTAGGAACATTAAAGATTTGATTATCTTGATGACAATTAATGTATGACTGATATTTTATGTTTTTACACCTTTTTATATTGGTCCCTAAAAATGAGTAGATTTTAGCCCTCGAGAAAAAAAATCTAAATAAGTCTTTAATGAAGAATGTGTAGATTTATAGTTTTAGAAACTAAAAATAGAAGGTAATTTTAAAATGTGAAAATCTCAAGTAGAATATTTATAAAAAATATGAAGAGAAAATCACCGAAGAAAATACTTGCAGATTTATTTTAAAATTTAAGAATAATTTTAAAAATGATAATTGAATAATTGTCGAATTATAGAATTGCCGAAGAGGTAATCACCTTTTACAATAATTTATAATTCCCTTTAGCATTGAATTTTCTTTTGAGTTTCCCTTGGAGTTTTAAAATGTCCTGTAACCTGATATCATTTTCCTCGACCTACTGGAAATTTGCTTTTCAACTGCTTTCTTTTTATATCCTAACATTAAAAGCAATTTAATTATCGTTAAACTGTTATTCCCAAATTTCGGGTCTAATTGCCTCCATAACAAACAAAATTTTCACTCCGTCATTGATGATTTATCCAAAGTAAACTTTATCTCTCGAGCTTCCCTTAAGCCATTGGGTTTTCCTCAGTGTTCGGGCTTTCCATTAACTCGAGCTTCGGTATTAGCCTTTTGGTTAATTTTAATTAGTTTGTCATTTTATTATAACTTTCTCTTTGGACCCCTTCACTAATCTTTTATTAGTTTTTGACTAGTCTCATGATTTTGGGTTTAACCCATTTCTCTCGATCAATATTAATTTAAAAATTTTATCAATTTTTATGAATTTTGCACTTTTTTTTATTTTGGTGTTTTTATTGATTTTACCTATACTTCTATTTCGTTTTTGTGCCTTTATAAATCACCTCATAAATAAAGTACGATTTTAATCTTGCAAACGAAAATTGAGAAGATGACCATACAGTTTTTCATCTATTTTATACGGAACAAATTTACCACATATTACTTGCTTTAATTTTGTCAAGAATACTTCTCATGCCTTGATGATCAATCAAATGAAAAAATACATTGCTAATTGCGAACCACTCGACATTCCAACTTTTTCTAACAAATATTGAAAACCTTAATATTCAATAACAAAAAACAAATGTCAAAACAGTTTTCATGAACTTGTTATACTCTTCTGTGCTGGTTATAAGTAGTTATCATTTATTTATAATCAAATATTGATGTTGGAATCGATGAATCATTTGGTCGGTGATTGTTAACTGCCAAATACTTATCCGACTCCGAGCGTGTTATTTAATAACGGCAATGACAAATCTCAACGACATAAAACTTTATTTATTATCACAATTGATTACAACGAATTCAAAGATACCAATTTTCAACACATATAAAATGTTTCAAATGCTTATTACAACCCTCCGGGAAGAATAGCACAATAATAACAATCCTCTATGAACACGACCGCTTGACTACTGCCGGTAATGGGCAATTCGCAAAATTGATATGGTTGCCTTTAACTTGACTCAAGTTTCTCAACTACCTCTGATTCACTTATTCAATACACAAGTTCCTTTCATCTCTTTCCTTATTCTCAACACTTTATTTTACTCTCCTTGTGAATTTAAATATCTCATAACTTTCTTTCTGACAAATTTTCTCTTTTTGTCATAAATTTTTTTCGTAGCAATTTTTCTCTTTCATTTAATTTGTGTTCGGTTTTTATACTTTCCCATCTGATAATTACTTCTTCTTCCACTGGGATTCCATAATTTCTGACAGCTGTCGAGATATACTCATTTTTTACAATCCCGTTTCTCGGATTTCCCATACCTTTTCACCTCTCTATCTCGAGTAGGCCATCAAGATAACAAGCCAATCCAAATTTTGTTTTGCTTCTATTGCATTTGTACTTATTAATGAAGAATGACCTTTTATTTATTTGTGTTTTTATTGATATTTTTCTGTTCCCTTCTCATTTTTCAACATCTCTCTTCCACTCCTTTTTTACTGAGTTCCAGAAGAATATCCCATTCATTCATAATAATTTTACGCCTTTAATGATTATTTTGTAATTTAGGTATCCTCAACAATATTCTGAATAGATACATTCCCATCATAACCACATAACATTAATTTTACCTTTTACCATCTGCCGCTATTACTACATTACTACTTCGCTAGTACTGTTACACAAGTAGGTATTCGACAGTAGAAGGTGAGCTGTGTTTCCAGAACTGTTAATATTCTGATAAGCTTAGGGTTCATGAATTACCATTAAAAAATTTGTTCAATTTTTCATTAATGATTCCATACTCCATTAATTTATTTTAAATAAACTTTATGCATTTTCTACATGTTGTGTTATCGTTACATTTAAACACGAGATTTAAATTCAATTTAAGGGGTCATTGCATAATTACGTCACGCTTGAAGGTGGGAGGGTGGGTTCCTTCAAAACGTGACGTGGGTGGGTGAGTTGAGCTGAACGTTACGACACGCTAGTTGTATTTATTAGTTTATATTTTAATATAAATAAATCATTAAATTAGAATATTAAAGAAAACTTTTTAATATTGGATGACTATAGACATGTTCAAGAAAAGTAAAGTTAACAAAATGCCAGATCTATACCAAGATCTAGTGAGTACGTATGCTCTTGCACATCCTTCTTCTTCTTCAAGATATTCACCCGGATGTTACGAATCAAACCCAACTCAGACAGCCATACCCATTTGATCTGTATTGTCCATCGATTTCCATTGTAGATTTGGTATGAATTTTCCAACTGTTGTTGCCAAGACAAATCTGTCGCATCTGTCGTAGACAAAAAACGAATGCCACATTAATTTTTACTGAAAGAGTTGAAGAAGAAGTAGCAGAAGTCGTAGACACCAGCGACAGTTCAGATAAACACGCCTGTTCACCTACTTGTGTGAACCGGAAACCGCTGTTTGAACTGTTTAAATCTTTTTTAGTTTTACTTTCGGAACATCGTGGTAATTCTCCATGGATTCCTGACCTCGAAGAATCAGTTGATTAAATTAATTTTACTTGGTCCACTGTTATGATTTTTAAACATTTTAAAACGGATTCTTGCTTAATTTAAGCATCTTAATAAGAGTGCTTGAAACAATTTTAAAATCCTTATATAAATTTCATTTTACTTTTTGTTTGAAGCATTAAATTGTTTTCAAACTGTTACAACTGTCTGTAAATTTGTAATTGGCATTGTATTAGTGTACCATTGGGCTACCCCCATTTTGTGAACAATAAAATGACGTCACGATTGGGGATGGGGTGGGTCTAGGGCAGGGATTTCAAACTCAAACTGGCCTGCGGGCCGCAACATAAATAATTGTTTTTCAGAACACGTGGAGTCTGAAACACCGACGTTAATAATTATTTAATTAAAAACTTAACAAAACTAAAAAACATTTTTTTATTATTATTAATAATAATAATAATAAAATTTGAAGAAAATGTGGTAACATTTGTATGCATTAACTTGGTCACACATGTTTGTAATGATTTGATCCTTTCCTTACAGTTTCAAATTTAAATCGGATAAGTGTTTCGTTATATCAACCATAAAAGATAAATCTTGCCACCACACTGTATCAGAAAACAAGGCGATGTCTTGTTTTTTGATGTTAAAAACTGACATCTTTCAAATCCCAAAATTGTTTGAGAACCTTGGAGCAGGATAACCAACGTACCTCGGTATAGTACGACAAACCAGAATTTATCTTCGCACCCTAACTAGATTTTTGGGGTTCGTTTCCTTAATTTTTTGTTTAATGGACGATAAAAACTAAATGTAACAGTTATAAGAAGTGATTACATACAAAATTTTATTTTTAAGTTTTGTTTTTTTGTACTGATATATCAAGTGGGCCGCAAGTTTGACATATCTGGTCTAAGGAAATGTGACCAAGGCGTGACGTAATTTTGCAATGACCCCTAACGAAAATTCAGAGTTTAACTGTTAATAAAGAATAAAATTGTCGAACTAGTATATCCGCAATTTAGTGAGTTAGTTTAAACACCAATCAAAGTGATAATTCAAGACCTATCAATAAACTATGAACCAGTACTATTAAGGTAAATGAAATTGTTCGGTTTCATAGTTGAAACGAGATCACAAATAAAATTAGTAACCAATTCAAACACAAGCAATTTAACTTAAAATAATTTAGAAATGAATAATGGAGAACTAGTTATTACATCTAACTAGCAGAAGGATTATCATAAGATTGGTTTAAAAAAATGTGATTATTTCAAAATATATAATGGATAAAAAATTCAAGATAAAACTGTAATTAATAGAATTCAAACAATAAATAAATATGATATATAACAAAATGGAGATGTCATAATACAAATTGAAACTTACTTGAATATTGAACAAATCCAATTTTTCACAACAGAAAATATTAAGTTTAAGAGTTTCACAAAATAATTAAAGTTATGAATAAGGTGAGTTAATTTAACAAAAAAAATGTCGGATTACATTTTAAATTTGTTATGGATCTTAAATTGAAGAAATAAAACAAGGATTCTGCACTGAGGAACATTTTATAAAGAATCTGACAGCTAATTATAAACTCCCAGTTTCTTTATGCGCAAAGCTTAAAAAATCACAATACTATTATGGTACATTTCGGATTCTTAAAAATATCAACCAATAGGGAAAGAGCAGATTATTTTTTAAAATTGTTATATATATATATTCCATATCGCAACAAATCAAAAAACAAGCAACCGTACGAAAATAGCAGCATTCGGCAAGGTCATGCTATAATTCGCAAATAATTTACAACCAAAAAGAGAGTAAATCGTGCATAAATTCATTTTCCAGTGGATAAAAGATAATTCCGCAATTGAAAAAGCTGATATAAAAATAAACTATTGGAACATTTACTGGCGAATAGATCAAGATTTTCCACAAGCTTATTTTCACTAGACAGTTTGCCATGGTATTTATTAATAAAAAATGATTGCAAAATTTTATACAGAAATCCGAATAATTCACAATCGCACCAACTGTATTGACGTACTTCAAATAACGCCTCAAAACAACTGACGATAAAATCATTACCGAAGAATTTCACTATTTCTTTGTGTGTTAAAATTTTCAATAAAAAATGGCGGAATTCCATATCAAATAATCGAAAATGAATAACAATGGCTTTTAAAAATTGTTTACAATCAGACAAAAATTCATCAATTCGAGTTGGTTTCAACGATTGAAACGCATTAATTATTCGAAACAATGCTTGGTTTTGAATAAAACTTTCATTATGCCATGGTTTTCTTACACCAACCTTCAATAGTAATTTGAATATTTTCCCATAGTCATCAGGTTCATCTTCTTTTGAAACTTTTGCCAGTTTATTCTGTAAATCCATCAAAAATTTAATTTGCCAATTTTGACTACAATCTTGACTTGCGACACAAATTGTTTGGTTACTAAAACCATATGTTTCATTTCTCAAAAACTGTTCTTGAATTTTCTTTACATATTCAATTGTATTAATATTCCTAGGCTTTGATTTTAAAATTTCAATAGCAAAAGCAACAATAGACATATTACCAAACAATGACAAATTGGAGGAAAACACTACTAAACTCATTTCAAAAACATTATCTATAAAAGTTTGATTTTGTAAATGTAGCCAATTTATTACTTTAACATCGAAATATCATTATAAAATTTTGATAATAATGTAATAAAACATAATTGAAGGTAAGTTAAACGATTTATTAGAAATATTAAAACAAAGGAAATTTTATTAAATATAGTATGAGTTCTAAATAATTATATTTAATAAATATTATTATTATTATGTATTAATGAATTTAAAGAAGCAGGTATTACAAGCAGATATATCTTAAATATAACAAGTAAATTTTCAATGGTTTTATATAAGGACAATTTTCTGAGTGAATATTATTTAAGTTTATTAATAACTAATTTAATGAAATTTAGAGCGTGCTTTAAAACATAAAACGTGCAAAACATATTATTTTTTAATGGAAATTTCAACTTTGAAAACAGGTCATATTAAAATTGCATGTATGTTTTTCTGTATTATAGGAAGAAATTAATTTTCTCTTATCTTCTATCAATTCAACAACACAACAAAAACGAAATTATTGGTTGATTTTTCTAGAAAGCTCTATTTTGAGATTATATGCCAAGACTAGTTTATTTGTATTTCTTACGAAATTGTGTATTATATTTTTTTACATTTGGATTATCAAACCATTTATTATATTCATTTCAATTAAAATGAAAAGTTGATAAAATAACTTTATGATTGATAAGCGAAATTTGATAGGAAATATTTCTTATTGCCCCCAACAATGCCTAAATAGAGAAGAAAAGATTAATATTAAAAATCATATCTCTTCAGATATTTCCGGAATTTTTATTTGGAATTATCAGTGCTATGAAGCGTCAAAATGTTCGAACATTATCTTTGATTGTATTTACCTTTACATATCTACTGGTTGGAGCTGCTGTTTTTGATGCCCTCGAATCAAAGAATGAGGTGGATATTCAAGAAGAATTACACAAAGACGAAATAAGATGGAAATATAAATACAACATGACCAAGCATGATTACGATAATTTAACAAATCTTATTATAAAAATGAAGCCGTACAAAGCTGGTACTCAGTGGAAATTCGCCGGATCATTTTATTTTGCAACAACAGTTATAACTACAATTGGTGAGTATTTAAATTAATATTTTCACTTTGAAAAAAAACCGGGCACGTTTACACTAAGAATTAATAGTAATTTTTAATGAAAATTTTAATGAAATTTCCTGTTTTCAAATGTTTTTAAATTTAAACAACTTTACTGTGGCCTGGAAACATTCGATATTAATTATTCAATTGTAGGCATGTTCACTCCTACATGACTGATTATAATTCTCTTCCCCAGTGACGATTTATAGTAACAAATTATTGTAAAGTGAATAAAATTCTTAAAGATAATAACAATTGTGTATTTATGATTATTTCAGAATTGAAGTTTCTGATGAGCCATGTTTCCTTATAATTATTTACAGATTTTATAATCATAAAATTTAATGATTGTTTTCTAGGTAATATTATCAACTGTATTTACTAGATAAATAATTATTTTGCATTTATAGATGTATCGATTTGTATAAATAAATAATAATTATTTCAATTAATTAAAATTACTGATTTACATATAAATCATTTACTATATCCAAATAATTAATTTTAGTCTCATTCAATAATAAACATAAGCGGCTATTTAAATTAATTTGAAAAATTATAGTCTAATTATGTCGCTTGACATTTCTCTAATTTGATAGGAAATCATACAATTATTATCCATATAATAAACTTTTTTATTTCATTCGAATTTAACGTAACTTTTATAGAATAATAATTTACTTTAATTTTTTTGTTTTAGAAATACTTCATTGAGAAACTGTTTAAAAATTTTTAATTCAATTTGATTATTTTTGGAAATTCGCCAATTAAAGAATGACTATTACTACAACAGTAAAACAATATTTCAACAAATTTGAAATTCAATAAAGCCATTGAAAAATTATTTAATAAAACAGTTTATGAAAGAATTAAATAAAAAAATATTTACCGTATATATTCGCGTATAAGTCGAGTAAATTTTAAGAGGTTTTAAAGTCCTAAATTGGAAACCCGCGTATAAGTCGAAGTAACAAAATTAAAAAAAAGTTTAATGATTTCATTAAAAATGAATTTGTACGTTTTTTGACCCGCGTATAAGTCGAACTGGCCATTTTGACTTGTAAATTTGACGTAAATTTCTCGACTTATACGCGAGTATATACGGTAGACTAAATTATTATATTGCAATCTAAAAATAGTAAATTAATCACAGTAAAAACAATTCAATAGAGAAGATATATCACACAAGATCATATAGAGTAACTTTATTGACGACTAACACATTAAATTAATTAAAATATTACTACGTCGATAATATAGTTCCTTCTTATTGTTGGTTACTTAGGGGTGTGTCATTTTAAATTTTAAATACGTTAGGGGTAATCATAGGCATTCACTCGACTCTTTCCTAAGCACCTCCATGACTATTGTACTTTAAACCATTTGTGTACCCATGGCGACGACCATGTTGGTACTGTACACAAAGGCGAAAAAACAATGAGCAGGTGAGCTCTATTACTAAAACTACTCCCCATTGTATTTTCTTTTCGGGTTCTAGACTGCCGATAGAAGGTCTTACGTCATTATTCCCTATGTACGCTGTTTTTGGTCCTCAATTACGGGTATTTCCAATTGCTCTCTTATAAAATTTTGTGCAGGGATCCGCCCTTATTTTCCATCTAATAATTATTGTTCTACACTTCCTACAATATCCAAATTATCCTTCAAAAAATTTGAGCAGGGATCTGCCTGTATTCTCAGTCTTAACCTATGTTTGACCAAAGTACTTCCAGCGACGGACCCGTGGAGAAGCCTCCACATTTCGGCCCAAAATCAGCTGCGCGATTGAAAAACCAGCATACCCACCAGCCTGAGCATCCCGAAGGTACCCCAAACCATGATATGCTGGATCTCAATTCCACGGCACCATCGTTTACAACCAATAAATAATATAATTGGACTCAATAAAAACTATTATTTAAAACTTGAAACTAAATGAAATTAAACCATTAAAAAGGACAACAAAAGAAAATTTAACTGAGACATTAATTGCATATAAAATTTATTAATTAAAAACACTTCGTAAAAATTACAATAAGAATAAAAAATAAATTACCAAATCCACGATGGCATAAAATCGAAAACTGAGAGCTTTACTGTCTGCAAATTACATTGTGGTGCTGAAAAAAAAAAGGTTTTTCAAATGAATTTGTGATCAGTATTTATACTGATTTTGCATGCGTATTCATGCATGCGCTGTCACTCTATCCAATCAGAGTGCGAGAAATTTTGACTTAATTTTGCATACATGCATGAGTGTATGCAATCATTTATCTGTTTTTAATTTCATTAATTTAATTAATTAATTATTTAATTTTTATTAATTTTAATTTTATAAATTTTATAATTTAAATAATTTGAGTTATATTAATTTTTTATTAATTTAAACATTTTTATCTTTAAATTTAATAAGTTACATAACCATTTAATTCTATAAACTTTACAATTTACATAATGCTAACTAATTTTATTATTTTGACGATTTAATTTTTATATTGTTTAAATAATTTTCAACTAATTCTATTTTACATTTTATTATTTTTCTATCGAAACTTTTGAGTGTTGAATTTTTCTGTTAAATTTATTTATCTCTTTATTCTATTATACGGGGTTTATTGACTCTTAATGTGTGATGAAATTTATTTTATTTATTTTATATTAAGACCTTGGTCATAAATTTTTTCAACTTTGCGGTTTTTGTGTTAGGTATTTTCGATCGATTAAACCAAACTCTCAGTTCTCGGTTTCAGCCCAACATTATTAGTAAATTTAATTTTCAAATAGAAGGTTCGCAAAATGAAAAATTTATCAAAGAAAATAAAAATGATATTCTATTTAATCATTCCAGAATTTCCATACATAGATGGTTCCCATTTTCATATTAATCAACGAACTTCATTGCTCTGCTTCGCCTAAAATAGATTCAAACTCTTTCTTTATTCATTATAATTCATTTCGGAGATGATGATCTATGTTGAAGGATCCTTCTCATCCTTGAAATTCTAACATACATCTATCAAAGCAAGAAGTACTCATCTGTAAAATTAAAGCCTGACTGAAGAAAAAAAGTTAAAAGAATGATATGCAAATGGCACATCGCAACTGTTTACCGTTTAAGAGGAATTCTTTGGTTACAGAGACAGACATTCATTTTCGTCTAATAATATATATATATAATTTAAATAACTGTATGAAATTGTTTAAATGAAATAAAGAATTAAATTAAGCGTAAATGCAAATATCAAACATTTATGGAAAGCTTTCATACTAGAAGGAACACTCAATTACTCCAATGAAATTAAATTTAATATTTTTAAAATCAAATTTTTTAGAAAACTTTTATTTATTATATTAAATATTAAAAACTTTAGGGGCCGGCAAAAAAAATTTCGTTTTTATCAGACAGAAAATATCTGAAGATTAAGGTTAAAATTTCTTAGGTAAATTCTCTAAGACCGATCATTAACAAATCTGGAAAGTTTATGATTTAAATTAAAACAAATTGTTAGAGTTGGTTCTATGATTTAGCCTGAAAGATGAAGTCAAGGAATGCGGTATAAGTTTCTTCGTTGCAAATTTAACACGAAATAATTTTTCAGTTACCGAAATCCACCACTGGATTGGGGTGCAGAGATTGTCGATAGTCTTCGGAGAGTACAGCAGATTACCAAAATGTTTGTAGGTGAATAGCGAACACTTTTTGAGTGAAAAAAAGGTCCAGGAAGACCAAGAACGAACACTGCAGAAAAGATTATCATAATTGTGCGTGAAATGATTGAAGAAGATTGCCACTTAAGCTGCCCATCCACTTCAAGAGTCACAGACATTGAAGAAGCGAGTATTCGCTGCATATTGATACAATAACTTGAAAAGAAGTCACTTTGCAGCAGATTTGTTTCTCACATTTTGACTGATAATAACAAGAGAATCAGATTCGCTTGCTGTCAAGATATGTTGAAATGGTCAATGCCAGACCTCACGTAGCACAGTTGATTCGACTTTGGCTTGAAGAACACCACATGTTTCTATTAAAGCAGACGGCCTACTCACCCGACACGAACCTCATGGATCGCTTTATTTTCAGGAATTACGAGTGCTATTGACATGGAAAAGACTTCAGCAATTCAGGAGAGGTGAGCAAAAATTTTCGCCAATATTTGGAGTCAACATCGGAGGCCAAGCTCACAAGCGAGTTTCAAATTTTTACGTTACATGGAGACTATGTCTAGGCTCTGTTATAGTTTACACTTTTATTATGCGATTTTCATAAAACTATGTTTTGAATTGTATTTTTTTAGATTTTGATAAGATTACATTGACGCAGAAAAACGAAATTTTTTTTTCACAGCCCTTATATAATGTTGAAATTAACTTAATTATTCATTTATTTAAACAATGAAATCTAATTTTAATTGTTACAAATCTTTTATAATAAATTTTTTATAAACATTTACCGCACTTTCATCAGATTTGAAAGGTGGAAATTAATGAAATATTTTTTTTTATTAAAAATGCAATAAAATTAATCCACTAATTTCTGTAAATCTGTTCTGTTTGTTATTCTTTAAAAAAAGGAAAATTTACACTATAAATATAACAATTATAATATATTTTATAAAATTTTCTTTTACGGATGTCTAACATTAAAATAATATAAACATTACAAGCTTGTGATATCCAGTGCAAATCCCAATAGTAGACTAGTTTCGAGCTTTTGGCTCTCATCAGTACTATGCAGGAAACGCGAAGATTTCTCTTCGCGCCAGGTAAGTATACAATATTGCTGATTCAACTCTTTTGCATACTTTCCCTGCTACACTGGAAATCACATCACTTGCAAATTAGCTAAATCAAATTAGCTAAAATATTTTACACCATTACAAGTTTAAAATGCTAAAGGTTTACGGATGCACTTGTAAACAGTTTCTTTGCGTCTCCTGCATAGTACTGATGAGAGCCAAAAGCTCGAAACTAGTCTACTATTGGGATTTGCACTGGGTATCACAAAGCTTGTAATGTTTATATTATAATATATTTGAAACAAGTTGCACCAAAGATAAGCTATAAATGTAATTTAAAAAACGGTCATAATTGAAAATGAGCGATGTCCTACAAAATATGGAACTCATAGTCAGCCTAATAATTTATAATTTAAAAAACTTGAAGAAAAATTATTTTTAATTTCAGAAAAATCTAACTCTTAAATTCATTTAATGTTTTGTTGAAAATCTGTTTTTAAGTAATTCAATTTTATAAGTTTTTGTTATTAGTCAAGAAAACATTTTATAATAATTTCAAGTTTAGAACAGACAGTCGTAGATTCAATTTCTTTCTTTATCTTCCTTATTCCACATAGTCTTGAATTAAAAGTTTTGATATTTGGTAGGTACCTTTACCACTTATTCACTGAACGTTCACTATAAAGATCTCAAAAGTAAGTTATCCTTGTGACTTAATAATGATCCACATAAATTAATAAACTTTAGCAAAAAATCCAGATTTCTTCAGTTAATCTCAATTATTTTTATTAAAAATTGTATTGAAGTTTCATATATTTTTATTCTGACAAAAGATCAAAAATTTAATTCTATTCAAATTTGATTCTCGTAATAAAAAGAATTGTGTGTTTAAATATTTAAATTTCATTTAGATATAAAATAAAAATCAATTTTTTTTCTTTAATCGAAATCTGTATGAAGTTAAATGAAATTCTTAAGGAAAAAACAGATCAAAGGTGACCAAAAAGAAAATGATTTTGCTGATAAATATGAAACGTTTTATCTAGTGGAATTTAACTTTAAAACTCAAACTATTAATAATCCAGCATCATAATTGCTATCTTTGTTACTTGAGATGTTGAACTCTTTAGTTATAGCAAAAGTAATTTGAGAGCAAACCAGATACTGAATTTAGCTTAATATATCCCAGCACACCCACATTATTGTTTACTCCCACTACCAACATAATATACACTAGCAAGGAAATAATTGAACGAAATGAATTTTTTTTGAAATAATGGTAACAAAAGAACAAAATTGGAATAATATAAATTATAGTTAGTAAAGCATTATTTCCCTTATCTTAATTTCTTTTCCGGCTATAGATCAATCTTTTATTCTATAATACAGATTATTAATAAAGTTTTACTTCTTTACATATATGATATTTCCAGTCATTTCACGAATATCTTTGATTGAGTATGGTATATTTCTTTGTTTGCAGTAGTGAAACATTCTAGTTATCCCTGAGTGGCTCAGCCTACCGTAAATCGTTTTGAGAGACTTGTTATCGAATATAGTTGCACAAAAAGATAGGGGATTTTCAATAGTGTTAATTCATCCTAGTGGGTAGTTTATCGCGAATTTGAAGTTTGGTAATTAAATTTTCCATCTAGAAATTTTTTCTTGATTTTCAAGAAGTGGTTTGGTGAAAGTATGAATGATACCACTTTTTTGTCGGTGGTTATAGCGTCGATTGAAGTAGGTGCCGCCATTTACGGCAACTCTTGATAATTGCTAGAGCTTCTCGGTGTACAACTGATTGTTTTGTTTTGGAATTTTGTAAAATTCTTGAGTAGAAAGCAATTGGATTTCCGTTTTGGCTGAGTCTTGACATAATAACCATGTTTGATATATCGGTTTCAAGGTTTAGATGCAATCAAATTTGGGTACAGCTAGATATACTTCTTGTAGAGAATCCTTTAGTTGAGTGATTGCTGTTACGAAATCTTCGGACAGATGTTTATTATTAGGAAATGTTGTTCGACCTTTGATCAATATTGGGGTATATTGAGAACAGTTAGGAATCCATTTTTTGCATAATATGAGAAGAATCCAATGAGCCTGTTTATTTATTTAACGGTTTTTGGGATGGGAAATTCTAATAAAGATTTGAAGCGAGTAGGGTCAGGATGTTATATTTTGAATTCAAAAAATTGTCTCATGCTTCGAATGCAGTCAGTGCATAGTTTTCTTGACATAGTGGTACTTAGCGGTAGGCATTTTTGAGGTATATTTTACCAAATCATAGATTACTTGATAGTTAAGAAATTATATAATCTTTGCGAGGAATGAAGTAAACGTCCAATGCAGTATAGAGGTTAACGGTGTTGAAATAGTCGATGACTAATCTTTTCTTTGTAGTTTGATTTATGACTAAACATTGAGCTTTCCACGTGGTTCTACTTTCTGGAATGATTTCTTCTTTGAATAAACGTTCTACTTCAGTTTTGATTTGTCTGTGAGAGTAATAATTCTATTAATAATTCCATGATTTAAAAATAAATGGTAGATCAGAGCCAGTACCTATTAGTGCTTGAGTTTTGATATCGTTTATTTTGACAATAGAATGTCATCTAGTCTAGTTTGTATAAGAAGAAAAGATGGCAAACTAACATGCATATTAAGAGTTTTATAGTCATTATAAATTATTTTTTATATTCACCCCTCTTTTCAACACTTATTTAAAATTTATTAACATTCAAATTATTTATTTATTATTCTAAGTGCCACTAAAATGTCAATCTTATCATAAATTTTTATATTAAATATATATTTTATTAAAAAAATCCTAACATTTTAATAAAAATTTTCCCTACTCAATAATGACAACACAAATATTTAAATTGCATATTTTTAAAGTTAAACGCTGAAGAAACATTGTTTTGATAAATAGCCAGGAGCTTATAAATAAAATATCATTCTCCAATAGTCTGTCACTTATAGTCTCAGAAGGATACGAAGATCGATAATCATAACAAACAATACCATACAGCAAGAGAATATTAATAATGCCTGTTGAAAATTAATTGAAAGTACTGTAAAGATATGAAATTTCAAGTGTTTAATGTCTGTAGCTGTGGGATAAACTGTAAATTACCAGTATTAAATTAAGTAGAAACAATTTCAAAGTTTCTCACAGGAAGTTTAATATTTTTCAGTTGGTTTATTGCAATTAATAATCACTCTAGAAACAAACTAAATTTCAATTTATTTTCTTTCACAAAAAATTCATTTAAAAAACTTTTTATTTAATAAAAATTTTATTCAACTAATATAACGATAAACTATTAGTTAATGTTCGATTTAAACTTTATTTTATTATTTATCGTTATCATTAAATAATTAATTAAGTTAAACAAGAATGAAATTTGTTTATAAATTATTTCAAAATGAAATTTTTTATTACTGAAATACAATTGATTAGTTAATAATAATTTATAGTTATTTTTTGTTTGAAATAAAATAAATTTTGTTTGTTAACTTTTTAATAATAACTCTAAATGTGTTCTGGAGAGTTAATTAACAAAAACACTCAGCGACATATTATATTTTGCGGACGTCAGTCTACATTTCTTTTCACATAAATGTAAATAAATAAGCACAATTGATTAAAATTTTCAACTGATATTTCTACCCCACCGAATTCAATTGTTGAGAGTATCACTAATGAAACCCTTAATACAGCGGTACTTGCGTACAATTTGAAGGACAGTCAAAGTATCAGTACCACTAATACACTTTACGCTTCAGTGTTAAAGTTTAATCACTTACTTCTAGTGACTAATATAAATTGGATTTACAAGTTAACTATGCTTTAAAATTTTTATTAAAAAAATAAAATGGCTATGAAACATCCATTGTCAAAAGTATTTACTTCAAGTTTAATTATAAGCATATTGATAAGTATGTCAATTTTTAGATGAAGTCGGTTGTTTTTATTCTACCTTAACCAAATTTGCAGTCATAATTTGTCACAAATGAACCCAGAAATTCCGAAGGAATTGTTCATTGAAATATTGTTTCAAAGCTCCGTCAGAATCTATCCACCTTGAGAAATATTTACAATATAATTCATAATCTAATCTTTGGTTGTGACTGACTTTTGAAAGTATTCTTTTAAATTTTGTTACAGTTGTTGTTGTTCGTCTAGAGCAAGGGTCTCAAACTCAACTCACTAATAGGGCCAATTTAGGGCAAGAACACCAATTCGAGGGCTGCATCAAAATTTTTTTATAGTACAATTACATAAAACAGTACAGAAAAATGCTTAAATAGTGAAATCATATATTTATTCAACTACTATACTACTAGTACTATACAACTTGCACATTTTATTCCTAATATGACAGTTTCTTATATTAAAGCACTGCAGCTTTTTCTTGAGTCAATTAACTTTTATGGCCACTTAATTGGCACCGTTTTGATTCAATCAGAGCTTCGATGTTTGGTTTAATTTCTTGTGACGAAACCAGTCTCAGTGTTGCTTG
>CAUHTR010008055.1:236432-305992 GCA_959609185.1 Schmidtea polychroa
GTCAATCAGATATGTGAAATTGAGTCAAAATTAAATTGCAGAATTTCACCCTGACTAAAAGACAAGTGAAGTTAAATAAAAAGTTTATAAAATATTTATAATTCTGAAATATTTTTCTTATTTTTTATTAAAAAAATATTCTTTTTACTTTCGAAAATATAATTATACACTGTTTTTTATATATAGGAAAATAATTGCAGAAAAATGTATTCCAAACTGTATCATTCGGATAAAATAGAAATTAATTACTTATTTATGATTGAAAAATAATCTAAAAAATGAATTAATTTTCGTCGAAATTCACCTCAAAACAAGTCTGAAAATATGTAGAGTTCATTCATCGTAACAAATCTGATTTTAACGAGAATTATTTTACTCTTCAAATTTGTATTCTGTTAATTTCATGACAAGAGGGGAGGGAGGGGAGGGGAGGAGAGGGAGGAAAGATATTGTTGACTTTAAATTTCACATTTGTATTGTCAGTCTTATTATTATTTGCCTTTTTAAAATCACAATTCACTAAACAATATTTGGTAACGATCTGACAAAAAATGTTTAAAAATTATGAACTTTTATTGTTCCATGGCGCCTTATTCATTATCGCTTATTAAAGAAAATCCGTTTGGAAAAATAATTTTATTCTTTCTCTAAAAGTATATTGTTTCTATTACAATCCACCACAATTGCATTTAAAACATTTTATTGATGTATGTCCAATGCTTATAAGTGCGTATAATACGCATAATGTTTTGATATGCAATGTCATTTCTCAATATATTCTACATTGCTTTCTCATTACTCCTTTCTTATGCCAATGTGCTTGTACGATGACCCGACAAAAGCGGGTTAAAATATTAAATTCTGCTGGCTCTCAGCTTCATTCCCGTAAGGGCTATACCTTTTTATAATTTGGACGATAACTGTCTTCCGGAACGGATCCACATCACAGATTATTGAGAAGACACTTGCGTCGGAAGACAAAAAAGACGCTTTTGAGCAAATCTGAGGTTTGCACTTGACATTTGGAATATGCGCGATCATATAGACGACTATTTGTTCTGTACTTATAATTCAATGGATGCTTGGTATCTAGAATTTCAACAGATGGTTTACTGTTATCATTCATCCGCCTACAAACTGGTTGATCATTTCTGAAGGAGCAGGATAACCCATAATTGTTGATCCAACGTTAATGATCCGGTTTCAGAAATCCAGAGTGGTCCAAGTCAAAATACGTTCAACTTAATCGACGTCTACAAGTTTGACTCCAAACTTCCTGAACAGTACTTACTGAACAGGACTTTTCAATAATATATGTTGATTTTCGCTTACTACTTTTTAAAAAATTTGAATGAATTAATTTGTTCTTAGTATTTTCTTAATCCACTTTTATTTAAGTGGGCTTATGCCAGGATGCCTTTTTGTATATATTTCTTGTTTCTTTTGTATATATACCTATTAAATTCAGTCTTCCTTACAAATTTCCTCAAAATATTATTCATAGCCAACACTAACAAATGAACCCATGAGCGTCGACAGGCAGGTTCTAGGTGGTGAAAGTGTACCACCTTTCATTTTCTAAATAATAAAAAACAACATTTTTGAAATTTTAATTGATTCATTAAAACAAACTTTCGTTCTAAAAAATTTATTTATATAATATGAATATCAAAGATTTATGTATTTATAATAATGAATATCAACATGAAAAATTTAGAAGTATTAAAGTCTTAGTGTTGAATTTTATACAGTACAATACTACCGTAGGTCAGTAGACTGCAGTCTTTATTTGAAAATTTCCATCAAAATAGTCAATTAGTTATTATTTGTGTTTCATAGATCTCCGATTTTCTCGAAAATATGTTGAGGGGACTAAAAAAGATTTGACATAGTTCTCCTCCCACAGACCTCGTTTTATTCCGCACAACCTTTCAAAAAATCCTGTCGGCGTACCCGTTTTCATCAAAGATCCTTCGATCAGATAAATTTGTTTTGTCCTAATTATTTTTATACTTATATGAACCCCTGTAATAAGATGTCGCATCCTAGAAAGAAATGACAATTGAACATTTTGTACAACAAGTTAACAGTTTATTGGAAACAATAACATTTCCCAAATTTAGTTACCTTTACAGTGACTATTAGCAAAAACCGAAATAAATAAATTAAATTTTATTAAAATAAGCTTCTTATATTTAACAAATGAAAAAAAAGTACTTGTTTATATTGTAAAAATTATACATCATTCGATAGAGAAAAGTTGATTTTCAGAGAGAAATATAACATTTCATGTTCATAAAAATGAAAACTGTTGAAAACGATTCTGCGAAAAATCGTGTTAAATAGGAAATAAATTGATCTTTAGTTTGAAATAATTGAAGATAAATGAAATTATGAATGTAATTGTTGTCAAATAATTAAGATTTTTTGTATAACTGGACTTATCGAAGTAGCAGTTTTTAAATAAAGTATTGTATTTAATAAAACTTTATTGTTCAGTTATAATGGAAAATCACAAGCTATCGAGGCCATCAAAATTGATACAGTTTCTCAGGAGTTGTAGTGGGGATGCCGGAGCGAATGTCAGGGAATTTATCACAAAAACTAGAAGAGCGACTAGACTGTTTTGGGAAGCCGACATCTTGGCTATTATATAATTAGTGCTAACTGCGAACGCATATTCAGCATTCTATACGGTAGAAAGAAATTTGTGTGAAAAGATTTCATTAGAAAATGTGCTTTCAATATTGGGGAAAACGTTTAGCAAAGCGCATTGGTAGTAATAGCTGAATTGAAGGAACTTCAGTGGAATTTCAATGAAAATCTGGATGTGCATTTGGAAAATCTCAAAACGCTGATGAAATCGCTGGAAAAGAACCAGATAGTCAGTTAAGGTTATTTTTTATAAATAGTTTACCACAAGACCTAGCAGCCCATATAAGTGCCAGCCCTAATGCTCTTTTAATTCTTTTGACGTAACTATTAGACAGAACGAAGTCTCGGTCAACGTATAATGAATTGAACTCAATGAACCATACATACACTGCTTCCATTCATGCTATGGATGGGGTAAATGTGGGCTTGTAAGTTCTCAATGCACGCATATCAAATGCCACAAGTGTGGTAATTCTGACCATTTTTCGCAGAAAAAATTGTAAAATATTTCGGATTTGTCCAAGGAAATGTTTACGTGATAATAATAATGGTGCGATGCAACCAGTTTCGTAATTGGAATAGTCGTGTAAATAGCAACAGTACGTACTGTAGAAGCTTTATGGCTCCTATATGCTTTATGGATACCAGAAAATAAAGAAAATTTCGATGAATTGAAGGTAGCATTGAAAGGAATAGAATTAGCTAAAAATTGTAATTTCCAAACTATTTTTTATCAAAATAGATTAAAAAATAAAAAACAGATGTAACAGTTCTGAATCTAACTTAATGACCGCGTTTAGTTCAAGCAGGGTTGATGAAAATATGAATTTAATACGGTATTTCCATACGTATCACCATTTCGGGTTGAACTGGACATTGTTCTCAACCAGAAAGATAGATTCATCCGTCTCAAAATCTTTAGTCAAGGAAATTTGGTGAACAGTTCCAAACAGAGTACCAAAGGGACAAAAAGGCTTATTAAAATAAAATGCAGTTTGCCAGAGACTAACAGTGGATACAACGAATTAAAGAAACTCACTTTAGAGTAGATTTTCAATCTGGTGGAGAATGACATTGGAAAAGGAAATATACGGTTGTAATCGTCTTATATCGATAGTTTTCGAACATGGTGTACCATTCGAAAAATTCTTGGACAATACAGAACGTTCTACTCGAACAAAATTAGAAAGCTAAGTGAACTGTTCCTTATAAAAATGATTTATCGAAATGCCTAAAGATACTCGGGAAATGGTATCGTGGAGACAGTCTAAGAACAGTTAAAAGGACGATGGAATGAGTTGGGTGTGTCGCAGAGCAAGTAGTATTTTTCAACTCTCTTCCGATGAATGCCGTAAGCATAGATTCCGTTCCAACAAATTTTTGATCACATGTTTGCCAAAATCCATTCGAGTTTTCAAATCACTATTTTGCACGATCACTAGTATCCAAATTCGAGATAGGCGATATAATTTATGTAAAACCTGGATGGGTTCGATGTTTTACGCCATGGAATCTTGAAAATGTCACCAGTATGAACTCTGAAACATAAAAAGCGATAGTTGGAATTAATCGACATGTAACGTCAAGAAGCTTTGATTTTGAGAGTCAGGAATTGAGAGGTTCGAACCGAATTCGAAGATCATCAGACGTTCAAGCTTGAGCTCCTCGGAGATGTAATTGTTGAAAAATAATTTATGTTGTTTGAATAACTCGACTTTATATAAGTAGCAGCTTTTAAATAAACTTTATTGTTCAGTTTTAATGTTTAATTGAAAATCACAATGAAGGAAACCGAATAAATTGGAAGAATATAAAGATTTGAAAATTATTGAAATAAATTTTGGAATTCTAAATGTTTTGAAGGCAAAGTAGAAAAAATTGATTTATATTTGAAAACTAAATGAAGATAAATGAAATGTTATATTATTAATTATGTAATGTTACAAAAACAATAGTGTTTCTTTAAAAATAGGATAGAAATAAGTTACACATTACTATTGCAATAATTTATTGAATATAAGGAGTATTTTTTGAAAAGAAATTTTATTGTATTATTTTGCTTTTAAAGTTTTTTAACATTTCATTATTATTTTTGATATTTTATTTTTACATATCACTTATTATTTTTATGTACATCATTAACTCAGTTTGTAAACAAAGTATTTAAAATTCAATAGGAATAATAATAATTATTATTAAAGTATTTTCTATAATTTTATAATTGAGAAATTTCTCATTTAATACATATTTTGCAGCAAAGGCACATCTTTACTTTGACTGTTTAGCATTTGATTTATTTTGTCTTTATTTACCAAGAAACCATCATTTTATAATAATAATAATAATAATAATAATAATAATAATAATAATAATAATAATAATAATAATAATAATAATAATAATAATAATAATAATAATAATAATAATAATAATAATAATAATAATAATAATAATAATAATAATAATAATAATAATAATAATAATAATAATAATAATAATAATAATAATAATAATAATAATAGATTGACAAGGACTATCGTATAGTCGAAAATTCTTTCATTAAATACATTATTTGCAGCAAAAGGCTTAAATTATCATTTTATTGTTTTAAATAATAATAATAATAATAATAATAATAATAATAATAATAATAATAATAATAATAATAATAATAATAAGTATAATAATAATTTGACTTTTATTTATAAAATTAAGGTTATGGACATAGTACTCCAAAAACAAACGGCGGGAAAATATTTTGTATGCTCTATGCATTACCAGGGATTCCATTATGTATTGTTATGTTCCAGAGTATTGGTGAAAGAATGAATACTATAATCACATCTACTATCAAATCCTTCAAACAATTCTTCCAAATGCCGATACCTCATCAAGTATCACATACATCCCTGATGCTAATCAGTTCTAATATAGTTATAGTTGTAATTATCTCTGGTGCTTTCGTTTTTCAAAACTATGAAAATTGGAGTTATCTCGACTCGTTTTATTATTGTTTTATTACTTTGACTACAATTGGTTTTGGAGATTTTGTTGCTCTTCAGCGAAACGACACATTGGCCAAACGGCCGGATTATGTGGCGTTTAGCTTAATTTTTATATTATTTGGACTCACTGTAGTATCATCGGTTATGAATCTTTTAGTATTACGATTTTTAACCATGAATACCGAAGACGAGCGTCGTGATGAAATTCAAGCTGCAGCAGCAGCTGTTTACGCTTATGATCAGGTCCGCAGTCACAACAACAGTATCAGTAATGGTATGGTCGACTTCAATCAAAACAATAACGTCAACTATCTATTCCCAGTTTCATATGAAAACACTGAAAACAATGACGAATCGACCATTTGTCGGTTTTCTTGTTGTTATTCTATTTTTAAACCAAGACCTTTTGATGTCAACGATTCCAAAATGAATATTTACAAACGTCGAAAAAGGCAAAGATCCAATGAAATCGACAGTAATTTCAGAACGTTTAATTTCCGAAATTGGTGTTGTTTAAATGGATCTGCTTCTGTTTTTCCTGCGAATTCAGTTTTGGAATTTAATCAGCCTTGTCGCAAAAGAAAGCGCTATACAATTATTCGCGATCCAGCCAAAGTGCACCATTTAGCACATTCCAATTGCTCAAATGCTGAAGTGATTTTACGGAAAAATTCACGCCGTTTTCAAAATTCATCAAAGATTTGGAAAGATCCACCTGAATCTGTAGTTTTTGCTCAATGGAATTTACCAAATTATTTATGTCCACCTCAAAAAGCATTTGTTAATAATCGCTATACGAGTCATGAATCAATCTCAAGCAACAGACAGAACAATGAAATTGGTTCTATTGTTGATGATGATTTAAGCGATGTCCTCCTCGACCAAGCGACTCTTAATTCAATCAAGAAGGTTCAAAGGGCATCTATTTAATAAATATATTGAAGCGGGTGCCTATTATTTGCAACCTTCTATTAATATTAATGTGTTTAAATTTTAAGCTGTCCTTATATTTAATAAATTTATCAAATATCTGTTTCGATTTTTTCTATCTTTTCCTTTCTATGAATTGCACATATTATTTCTGATGTATAATTTATGTGACAAGTCAACTTAATGCCTAGAAATCAGCTATGCGTTTCATTATTCGCATCGCTGACTCCAAATGGTTTTCCCTTACATTAGAACGTACGTAGATAATAATAATTCATAATCATTTTTTGGATGTGAGATTAATAATAAAATCATCCAAATGAAACTGCACATTTAATTTTTACGGAGGAACGTTTAAATTATTTATTCTAATTTGCGCTAGTCATTAAAATTTGGATAGTGGTTTACAAATTTATTGAAATTTTCTAGCAAAATGGAACCAAATTTCAAATTTAAGAAAAGACAATTTGGACAAATGTAAATAACTTAGATCTACCTTTCGCCCTTCTGTAACAATATGAGTTATAATGATATTTACAACGCATCTCTACATGGGATAAAGCTCCCACGAGTTGGCGCTATACTTATTAAAAAAGGGAATAATTAATTAACGGGGGTTACCTAAATAACAATTTATAAATAAATAAATAAATTTACCTGTGGGAAGATCGTCATGACAAACGGGACGATCTATGGGAACTCAGAAAAGAAAACGGAAGCAAAAAGAAATGAGAAATAAGAAAGAGGAAGGAAACAAAAGAAATTAAACAAGAAAATAAAAACCAAGATCAGTACTAATTAATTAGTACAAAAAGGAAAAGGAATTTCGAAATCGGGATAAAAGGAAAACAACAATATTCTTATCTCGATAGCTTGCCAGTGATAACGTAATTGCCGGGAGAAGGCGGTTGAATAAAAAAGGAAAAAGGGAAACTATCTTGACAGCCGTCAGAGATAAAAATGGAATAGTCGGAGAAGGCAGGAGAAAGAAAGTGGAGAAACACTTGATTATGTGGAGTGCCACAATATAAGCAAACTATATAAAGAGAAACTAGCAGAGACAAAATTAGAGAAAATTAGAGACAAAGAGTGACGCAAAATTAAGACGAAACGTGAGAGACAAATTGAGACAAAAGCGAGACAAAAAGTGACGCGAAATTGAGACAATTAGAGAGACAAGTATAGAGACGAATTTGGGAGAAAAATTAGACAACGTCGGACGAAACGTTTTTGGAGAAACGATTGTGAAAAAGAATTGTAAAAAAAATAATTGCGAAGATAATTGTTGGAGAAGATATGAATAAAGGAATTAGTTGAAAAATTAAACGAAAAGAAGTTACTTGAGTATTTGAATAAATTGTGAAGAAAGTCAAAGAAAACAACCAGCTCAAAGTCCCAGTTGATAAACCAATCAATAATTGGTGATATTTTAATCCGGTGTGATAAGCAATTGCTATTCCTCACTGAGTGTTGTAATAAGCATTGTATAGTAACCAATCAGAGTGTTGAATTGATTGTCAGTGTAAAGTGAAAGTTTATTTGTGATTATTAATAAAGATTTCTGTTGTCAAGTGTTATTTGTGGATCGTATAAAGATACGTTTGGAGTCAGAGTAACATTTAAATTTATCACCAACTCAATAACCCAACAATTTTATATTTCCCAACTTCAATGGGCATTGGATAAAAAAGTCAGTATCTTGAAAAAGGTTGAAGATTACTGAAAGAAATTAAAAAAGATGAACATGGCTACTGACGAGTATTTACGAGTCTAAAAATATTTCCACAAATCTGTCAATTGAAAAAAAAGAAAAAAAATGCTGTGGCATATCTGGGTTTATCATAAGATATAAAACAGAAAGATCTCGATTATTGAGGGAGGGTAGTAAAAACTGTGAATATTTATATTTTATTTTCAATGTATTAAATAAAATGATAAATTTTGGTTTAGTTATTGTTACAAGCTATAACATTCCATTCTTTTGTCATCAAAATGAATTACTAAGACTAAAAAATCCAAAATTATATTTCATTAAATCTGCTTATATAAACAAATATTCTTGGGACATTTTCTTTTTATAAATTTTAATTTTAACCAAATATCAACTTGAATTGCAATTTTATTAAAAATTATTTTATTTCAAAATAAAATTAAAATATTCATTTTAATTTCAAACCATATTAATTCTGATATATTTCAAATAATTTAAGTTTCACATTTTAATTTAACACTTTAATTTTATCTTCTCACAGTTATTATTTTTTTCAGTGTCTTCTTTCTAGGATTTGTAAAGATTCTTTATCCGGATCTTTTGATTTCCTGACAATCCCGGATGATTGAGAATCTACAGTTAGCACCTCGATGCTATTTACATCCAATTATTTCTGGGATATCTTCCTATCGATTTTTTGGATATTAAAAAGTATACTTAAAACATTTTTAGGCATAACCATGGACAATTCTGAATTTATGTTTCGTGGATATTGGCTAAGGTGTATAAAATCTGACTCTGCCATTATTTGGCGGGAGAATTAGAATCCGATTGAACGACTCAAATCTACTGATACCATTTCCTAATAAACAAAAGATTGTCCCTAACTTTCCGATCAAGAAAATTATGAAAAAAAAACTAAAAGACTAAAGGATTACTGAATTCTGGAATGCCTTCCATTTTAAAGAAGTCAGAAAGAAATAATTGTAGTTTCCTTCCTTTGTCAATATTTCTGCTTAAAACAGATTTTGATAGCAACAGTCTTGTTTTGATAGCAAGCTGAATCTCGTTCTCTTCAGGCAGTGGCGTAACTAGGGTGGGCAGCTGGGGCGGCCGCCCCGGGGGCGCAAAATCGATAAAATATTTAATTTTTATACTTAATATATTTAGATATAAAATTAACTAATAACTGATATATACATACATTAGCCTTATGTGATTAAAATTGTTTGCATAATAAAAAAGTAACAAAATTTATACACCTCTAAAAATTATTATATAAAATAGAGCTCTAAGGAATTTTTTTTGTTTTGTCAAATGTTTTTTATAATAAATATTTAAAGAAAAAAAAACAATTTTATTTTTTTTATAAATTTGTAAGATTTGAACCTTATGGTGGACACGGAAAAAATTTTTTACCGACATTTGTCGAAACTATTGTATTTTTTGGTGCGCTTTTTTTTCTATTGTTCTTTTTTGAATTTTAACTGATTTCTTGCCATGTCCACCCTAAGATTTGAACCTTAAACTTTGAATTTACGCATGCATTTTTTCTTTCATTAAAAATATTCGTTTCATAAGAAATTCAAACTTCTAATAAAAATAAATGAGAATTAATTTATTTTTATTTTAAAGAGTGATAAATTCTTAAAAAGTGGTAAATTTTTACCATATTTTTTATTCATTACTGTAAGTGTGATTAAATATTTGTAAATTTATTAGTGAAAATATAATTATGAGTGAAAATTGAATATTTATTAAGAATTTTTATTATTTTATTTTTAATTAGTGTTTAAATTAATAAAAGATTTAACAAAGCAAAATGTCAGGAAATAAACCCAGTGGATTTCAACGTCGTAAAAGACAAAAAGTTTTGGAGGAAGAGGCAAAAAAATCAAGTCAACTGATGAAAAGTTTTCTTAAAAAGACTAATATGAATGATAATAATAATTTTAATACAATTCAAAATGAATCAGATGATGAAATGCTTAATATTGATGAAACTCATAGTTTTGAAAACGATTCTGACATGAAAAGTGAAAAAGATAGTGATATAAATAGTGTGAAGGATATAGTCGAGTATATTGAAAGTTCAAAGTCTCAAAATATTGATATACCAAACGTATTAAAACATCATGATATGGGATTTATTGATTTTGATTCAATTCAGCCAAAATCTCTCACAATGTTTTCAAAGAAATTGTATCGCGTGGTTCAGCATTATTTCAAAATTCCAATTCTGAATTTGATGTAAGTGGTGGACGATCTATGAATGCTGCATGGTTTAAACGAATTTTAGCTTATTGAACTGAAGTAAATCGAACTTGGCTTGTCTATTTTCCTCATATAAAAGCAGCTTTTTGTTTATTATTATTTATTATTTTTATTATTTTATAACTCCAATTGCAAATCATCATTTTCATCACAAATGGTTTTAACAGCTGGAAACATACTGAGAGAGTTCAAGATCATGAAAATAGTGCAGTACATCGTAAATTATTTTCAATTTGGAAGGAAACTGAACGAAGCTTAAATTAATGTGTTGGAATTGATGTGAATTTAGAGCAACAAATTCAGTTAGAACGAAATCGATGGAGAGATATATTAAAACGCTTTTTATCGTGCATTAAATATTCAAAATTTAGGATTACGAGGGCATATTGAAACATTAAGTGATGCAAACATGCATAATAAAAGAAATTTTTTGAGTCTGGTTGAATTATTGTCTCAATATGATTCAATTTTATCATCGTATTTAGAGAATTGTCGCAAGAATCTTGGATCTCCATCTTATTTATCACCAGCTATTCAAAATGAATTTATTTCATTACTTGCTACGACAGTGAAGAATGATTTGCTCAACAATATTAGAAAAAATAAATATTTTGGGATGCTCATTCGTGTGTTAAAAAGCATCATTGACAAATTAATACAAGAAATGAACAGTTGATTTGAAGCTCTTAAAAATTTAAATTGAAAATTTGGATTTTTATTAGATGTTAAAAATATTTTACGTAATGAGAGTGTTAAGGACTTAAAAGAAAGTTCTACGTATTTTAGTAACTTCTATAATACTGATATTAGTGGTGAAGAGTTGTTTAATGACATTATAGATTGCAGAATGCTTTTGATGAGCCGAAAAGATGCACAACCAACAAATTCATTGGATCTTCTAAAATTTATTGTGTCATATGGAGATGATATTTTCCCCAGTTTGAGAAGGTCTCTTCAAATTCTACTTACAATTGGAATTTCGATTGCCAGTTGTGAATGTTCATTCAGTAAGCTTAAATTATTTTTATCTTATTTAAGAGCATTAATGGGACAAGATAGGCTGAGTGATCTCGCATTATTAAGTATAGAACGTAAGGCAACGGAAAAAATTAATTTTGATGAAGTAATTGATAAATTTGCATCAGTAAAATCAAGGAAAATTAACTTGTAATATAAATAAGATGAAATATAATAAAATTTAAAAGAAATATTTCTTTAATGTATATTTCTCGATATTTTATTTAATTTTATATGAAGTTATTATGTCTTTCTGATATCTTCAGTAATTACAACTAACTATTAGTATTTTCTTTATTTAAAAAATCTAATTAATTGAGGTTGGGGCGAAAAACTTTGACTCGCCCCGGGCACCACATACCCTAGTTACGCCACTGTCTTCAGGTGTCGATGGAACAAGATCGTCTCTGTGATCTTGCACTTCTCAGAATAGTGAAAGACACAGTTTGAAAAAATAGACTTTGATGCTATTATTGACAAATTTGCAGGCATGGAGAGAAAAATCAATTTAGTATGATGCATTTTTAGAATGGGCGCATTGGGTGGCGGTTGATAAATCTATTAGTTGTTGTTGTAGCCGTTAAAATTTATTTTTCTTCGACTTTCTTTCTATGGTGTCTTTTTTTGGTGATAGTGTTATTATGTCATATTGAGTATTGACTACTGTGCTCTTATTTTCAATGGCACGACATACCATGTTCCAATGTTTCAGTGAGAAGGGGTGAAATATTTATACCTTGTACCCGGGCGCCGAATACTGTCTCTACGCCTCTGGATTAAAGTAAAGCCAAACAATAAAAATAAATGTAATTATATTTCTTTACAGATTACAATAAATCAAATGATTAGCTGGTGAAAAAGTAGTCCTGAAATGTGACTTTGTGTAGGTATGGTTGATATTATGCGGTATACTTGATATTAAAAGACTCATGAAATATATGCCAAGCAATTTGAGAGCATACATAGGTCGCATACACGATGCATTCATTAATATATAGTAAATCGTTAGTTAATGTGAAAAGGTAAATCTTTAATAAATCAGTAAAGATGTTCGACATACTTCAGATGATACTTCAGATTTAATTGTAGACTAATAAAAATTTCAGAGGTCTTCCAGCTGGGTGGTTTGAGAGACATATGAGCAAATCCGTCATATCAACGAAGAAAGGGCTGCCTTTTGGATGTCTATGGCTGTTGCATGAGTTCTTTTTAATCAACTTTTTAAACATAAAATTGGTTTGATGTGGTTTTATTGTTTAAATAAAGAAAAAGTATAAAAAATAATAAGATATCATTGTTGGGCTAAAAACATGGACAATTTTCTTCCATACACACCTTTTAACCTTCTTGTTCTTGTCCAAACAGGCCACTGAGATAATCATACGGCAAAGAAAAAGCAACAAGAAAACTAAAATATATTGAAAACACCAAGTAAAACAAAACAAAAATAAAACAAGAAATAAAAATAATTAAAAACAGAAATAATAAAATAATAAATGCAAGCAGGTGAACAAGGAACACATTTCAAAAGCAGTAAAATGACAAAAAAAGACACAGAAAAACGGCAGAAAATACAATTTTATTTATTAGAATAAAAAGGCGATTCTTCGATTAATCCGGGAGAAAGAAAAAGGAAAGAATTAAAATTAAAAAAAGTAAACAATTAATTTAAATAAATAAATAAAAACAACATCAAATTGCAAAATTTTACATGCAGTATTGATCACTTTTATAACTTACATTTTTTGATCTCTGAAATTAATAAAATCATAATATGGTTCTAATATATTATATAAATTATTAATATGAATCTGAATGTCAATTATTATTATTATTATTATTATTATTATTATTATTATTATTATTATTATTATTATTATTATTATTATTATTATTATTATTATTATTATTATTATTATTATTATTATTATTATTATTATTATTATTATTATTATTATTATTATTATTATTATTATTATTATTATTATTATTATTATTATTATTATTATTATTATTATTATTATTATTATTATTATTATTATTATTATTATTATTATTATTATTATTATTATTATTATATTATTATTATTATTATTATTATTATTATTATAGTAGTAGTAGTAGTAGTAGTAGTAGTAGTAGTAGTAGTAGTATATCAATGCTTATAAACATTTGAATTTTACCTGAATTAAGAAAGTGGTATTAATTCTAGAAAGCTTTCATAAAAAAATTATCTTTATCAATTGCTTTCCATTAAAGTTTTACCCACATAAAGTGCAAATTTGTTAGATAATGTTTAGATATAAAACTGTCAGCTCTTAGTTTTTTATTGAAAGATTCGACTGATCAGTTTTATTTATTTCACTGTTATCAATTTATATTGGGATATAAATGGATTTCTGACAATAATGGTCATTTATCAATATTAATTTAGGATTTATTTAAAAAAAAGCACATGGAAAGATAAAATAAATTTATATTATATATAAATATCATTAAGGTAGAATAATTAAATTAACAATTAATAACATATTTCTGAAATCCCGGCAAAATCAACTTTCATTTTGATAGAAATCACTATTTTTCTTCCCCCGTAGTTAGCGTTACCAGACTTCCCGATTAATCGGTCTTGGGCCTTTTTCACAGATATTTTCCATCGTTTTGCAATTTCTTTTCAAGTTTTGAATTGAAGCCTGACACTCTGTGCTAAAATTACTTCTAGTTTTTGGAGGACAGTTCAGAATAACGTTTTCTAAAGCTGTCCATCCAAGCTCTTCCGGTCATTCCACATTTCTGGTAAAAATTGTTAACAATACCATTGTTCTAACAGAAGGAAAATGTAACTTTCCTAACATGACTCAGTGACCGACCAAACATTCACGATTCCATATCCTGATTTGTAGTCGATAACTCATGTTCCTGTTCCAGGAAAATATGCAGGATAGACCAAGATTCCTTTCGATTCAGCCATTGCCCAAATCCAATTGGTGTAAATATCAAATCAACAACGTCAACAACAAGGCATTAACATTCAAAACGCTTCCAAATTATACGTCGCTTCACTTGAGATTAAATTGCACAGTCAAAAAAGGTTTTTAGGCATAAAAACTATTGATCGTGAAGGTCATATAAAATCTCACATTTCTCTCCAAAATAACATTGCTATCAGTTGCAAACAGAACCTGCTAAATTTCTTGAACGTCATCATACTGACTTCTTTAATTCGCGGGTTGTCCGATTCATCTTTAGTGTCCAATTGACCAGCAAATACCATAAATTAGAAAAGAATGAAGATTAAAATTTATTTAAGAGTAAAAAAAATAAAAATAGAGAAGAGAAAATAATCAATTTCCAATAAGGATATTAAAGAAATGAAGATTATTACGATAAAAGAAAAATTGTTTAAAAAACTAAAAATCAATAGAAAAATCAATGAGGCAAGGAAATTTTTAAGTGTCAGCTTGCGACACCAAATGTTGAGGTCTCAAAAATGCTGAGATGATCTCAAATCGCAAAAGTCTCATATTATATTAATTCGATATATCAGAACAATGTTAAATTTTATAAAAATATTTTTGGATAAAATTTACCAATTCAGAAGACATTTTCTTCTAAAAAGAACTGTTTGATTGTTTTAAAACTTTTTGTTACAGATACGTATCATGTTTTGTTATATGTTGTCTTTTTACGTTGTAATTCATGCGAAGAACTGTCTGTTCACTTTTGACATTTCTTCGAGATTAACTCCTGAAAATCTTTGCCGATTGCTAATTTTTGGCAAAATTCGAAAGTTATTTAAAAAAATTCAATTTGTTATTTAATAATGACCAAATAAATTTAATTTATTAAATTTTTATTAAAATGATAATTCTTTCCACTTAACATTTTGTTAAAATAAACCAATATTAATAAATAGAATTCATTGACTTTTAATTCTTATTGTAAACAATCATTTTATTTTACAAATGGTATTCTGATTTAATTTTAATGACTTCACCAAAACCATCCAGATATTTATTAACTTCTCCTCCTGTTGTATGTAGTCTATTTGATAAAGTTTAGAAATTTATTTGCTTTTAGAGCAATAGTGCTCGATTTAGAAGTCCTGGAATTGTTAGAAGGAATATATCTGGCGACAATGGATTTCAGTCTGCTCAAGTGGCAAAAAAATCTCGAAGATCTAAGTCTTCGGTAATTATTTTAAAATTACCTCTGTGTTAATATTTACTTTATTAATATAATTATTTGAAAGCTACATTTATTGCGTAACATTATATAAATTAAATGCTTTGAAAGCGAAAGTATATGAAGTGGTGGTAGTAAATGCTTCAGTGATTATGCTTAAATTAAAATTTAAAGAATAATATATGTATTCTGTAAATGTTTTTTAAATTTACTGTTTTTAGTATAATTTAAATTTTAGATTTCGTTTAAATTTAAATAAATTGATTTCAAAAATTTGCTATAGTTTTCAAATAGTTTTTCGGCTTGTTGATTTAAATTTTTATATGATAGAATAGTAAGCTCTGGCTTCGCGATTAGTACTGTTTAGTGATGCTGACGTGGTTATAAGGGATACCTATTAATCGTTTATTTGAGTAGATTTGTATATGATCGGTTTTTAATATTTTGGTAACTAATCGCTCGAATCTTAGGTCTTTTTGGTAAAATTTTGAATCTACAATGTATGTTTACTAATATTATTCATTCAACATAATTAATGTACTCGATGCCAGTAATTAACGTTTTCATAATGGATGTTAATATATTTACTTAAATTTAAATAGTTTAATCACCCAGGCTTTTAACATTAGCTATGTTTGATAACAAGGTTTGGGTACTATTTACCTTGTACCAAATATCTGTATTTCTTTATTTGTGTATGCAACATAATGACTACTACCGTGTTTCGTCAAATACACACCTTGGCTTCTATTCGTGATTTTTTTTTACAAAGGAGATGAAAAATAATAGAGGGGCTTCTAATAAAGGACGAAAGAAAAATATATAATATACAAACAACAATCTTTTTATTTATCAACAATAACGCCAAGATCGTCGTTCTCAGCCACAATTTCGTCGCTGACAGTAGAATTAGTTTTCTCGATTAATCCATCCTTAAGCAGATGCCCGAGTCGAGCGTGTTTGCAAATATAAGTGTCTTCTGAAGATTGGTCAAGCAAAATATGTGCAGTTTTCATGATATTTTCGATCATAGTTGGTCTAATCTAAGCACAAGAATTTCGGACCCATTTCAAAACATCACCAGTTTTTGGTTTAATAAAGTTTTCTCTTAAATTTCGCTCCTGTTTTGTTCAACAAAAAGATTTATCTCTTCTCGAATATAATCTTTAAAAGGAATATTTATAACAATGTACAAACTTTGCAAATATGAACTAGTACCCAAGGGTACGATTAATTGGTCTACTCTAATATAAAAAATTCTTTCATAGATTTAGCCCTACGTGTGCTTACAGAATCACATATTAGAAGTCCATTATGTTCAAATCGAAGGCTTGGAGGCATTATTCTTACGCGCCATTTATAATGACTTCTTGTGTACTCTAAGCCTTTGTCGATTCGATTAAAAACGCCATTTCGTTTTTTGAACCTTTTATAGTAATCGTGGGAGTGATTTTTTCGCTGTTAAGTAGAAAAGCTAAAATACAAGACACCCTGCAGCTTTCATAACCAGTAGAGAAATGCCAGTCACTCCACAAAGCAAGTAGGTTCATGTTTACATTTTGTAAAATATTCCGTTAATAATTACAATAAATTATTTACTGTCAATGTAGGAATATGAAACTAAAGGAATACTTTTAATTTACTATTTAGAATTAACACTTACTAGACAAATCACTGACTCCTTGAGACCATTAAGTTTATTAAATAATTTATATAATGATATTCACATAATTTGAATGCATTTATTCATTTTGATATATTCAATGGACGATCATAGAATTTAGCTTCCATTAACTTGCATAACTACAATTCATCTTTCAACTTAGTTTGTACCGTGATTTATTTTTCTGTAATGGTGAATGAATCCATCAATTATTGTTTAGGAAACCAGTAATCGTGATATCAGTTCGAATAATTTGTCGGGAAAGCGAAGATTATCCAAAGTATTTCTTAAAATTAGTTTAATTATTCGCAAATAAATTTTTAGCAAGATGAAGGAACTGTAGAACAGCATTTAGAAGCCTTAAATAATCGCTGGCGTTTAATGGCCAAAAACCAAGAAAAGGTATTTATAAAGTTAACTCAACAATTTATCATAAAAAGTTTCTTCTAGATGACGAAAGAAGAAATAATGAACAATTATAAATTGTTATTAACCGATCATATAAAATTGGAGAAATTTATGTCATTAATCTCACGAGAAAACGAATTGGTAAGAATTTAGTGGGTGATATAAATAGAATATAACTAATTAAAATTATTTTAGACTCGAACCAGATTAGAATCAGATTTATTAGATTCAATGATGTTAGTTGAAGATTTGAAACAATCTTTACAGTCACGGCAATTAAATAGAGTATATATTCTTTAAATATATATTATAGTAATAATAAAATTAATAATAATAATAATAATAATAATAATAATAATAATAATAATAATAATAATAATAATAATAATAATAATAATAATAATAATAATAATAATAATAATAATAATAATAATAATAATAATAATAATAATAATAATAATAATAATAATAATAATAATAATAATAATAATAATAATAATAATAATAATAATAATAATAATAATAATAATAATAATAATTGACATTCAGATTCATATTAATAATTTATATAATATATTAGAACCATATTATGATTTTATTAATTTCAGAGATCAAAAAATGTAAGTTATAAAAGTGATCAATACTGCATGTAAAATTTTGCAATTTGATGTTGTTTTGCAAATTTTATTTAGCATGCACATGATTTTCGTTCAATCGTACTGTTTAGTGTCGATTAGCTGAATTATTATTAAATAAAGTTAGTATTTAGTTATAAGTATTTGTTTATATCAATAATATCTATAAGATCAGTATTTGTAAATATGCTTTTACCTATCTAATAACTTGTACATGTTTAGGATCCAAGAGAATCGGAAGAAAGACGTGAACTAATCAAACAAAATAAAAAGCTATTAAGTGAGGTAATTTCGATATTAATTTCTGAACAATAACCTAAATATGTGTTTTAAATGGTGAGTGGAAAACAGCGGTTCCCAAAGCGTGGCTTACAAATAGAGTTTGGTTTGAACAATGATTAAAAATTCGTTTTATTTAACAGAAAGAGTTTTTGATATATGCATTAAGTGAAATAATCTCAAATAAAATATTACACTTTGAGAAACAAGAGACGAAATATTGCCGAAAATTGGATATTGGCCAATGGTAAACACCCCCCGCACCGCCCCCACAATTCTATACCTTCTACTCTTTTAAAATGTTCCATTTAAGGCAATGAACTACTGAGGTCACCCAAAAGCTTGCAATTTATTAAAATAACACAAAATAACGCATATTGATTTTTTATTTTGATACAATTTTTATTTTATTATTAAACTGAAATCGACAACGTTTTATTATGCTATTAAAGGACTAGGAAATAAGAAACAGAATATATTGTTAAGATTTTTAGCAGTGGTTCTCAATTAATATAAAAGCGCGGAACACCATTCACATGCTTTTTATACGCGGGACACTGACAAAAAATACTTGCCCACAATTCAATACATTTGAAACTTTCAATTCAGCATAGGCCATAAACACTCAGATACGTTTCCTATAATATAAGAAACATACATACTTACTATGATTTCACGCTAATGTTCTCATTGATAGTGCACTATCGATATATCTAATTAAATACTGCACACTAACACAACACATACTAAAAACACATGCAAACTTTCGAAATATAGAAATGCGCCGCTGAGATACGTTTCTACGTTAAATTATCATGAAAATGAAGAAATATCATCGTAAGAATTATTTTTGAGTTAAAATTAAGTTAAATATTCATTAGAATTTCTGATATTTTTTTAGAAATCTTTTAGAAAAATATATTTTTGGCGATTGATTTAATTATTTAATTATAATTAAAAATATATCTGACATACATTATATCAAAATAATTCCAAAATAATTATAAAATAAATTTCATAAAATTCCTAAAAAACCTGAAAATTAATTAAAAATAATTTATAATAGAAAATGTTGAGAAAAAGCAATATTTAAGAACTTGAATAATGATCTCATATCTATATGGATCAAAATTCAAGCCTTAAAATTAAACATCTGATCTGAAAGCCATTTCTAATGAAAAATGAAATTCATTAAATCGGTGAGTCACCCATTGTAGACTAATTGGTGTACGCAATAACCACCACTATAGAAAATGTATCTCAGTGGTGTTTGGTGTGTAGCGTGTATTACCAATAAATGATGTAGAGTAATAGAGAGAAGGTACTTGTACCCGTCCTTTATGTCTGTCTTAAGAACTATATTTTTAAGCATGATTGACATGAATATCAGACTCAAATATTGCCATCCACTGCCAGAAGCAAAGCAAGTATAAAATAGATAGACCAACCAAATACGAACCAAATTATATCATTAAATTCATAATAATTTCTATTCTTTTATCCGAATTCTATTTTTTAGTCTAAATATTTGAACTATTTAGTTACATGAATCGGCAAAGAAGATAGAAAAATTTGAGCTCACAATTTTTGATTTACAAGAACAAGTAGAGTTAATGGATTTTCAGATGATGGAAGCTCAAAATCAGAAAACAATTGTAAGTATTTATTGATAGAAACTATTTTAGGAATATATTTGGCATAGTTATACGGTGTGTAATAATTTGTTTTAATCGTAGAAATAAACTTAAAAGTAGAAATTTAAAATTATAAAATTGTGTTAAATAAAACATTATTTTTTTCAATCTCCTTATTTAGTTTCTGTGAATATTTAAAATGGTGCCAGAAGTGGGAGTAGGATTATTCATGTATTTATTACCCGGTGATTAATTACCAAAATTTTTTAAATTTATTATTAATAAAATCATGAAGAGTGGTGGACAAAAGTTAAGCATCACTTATTCAAATATAGAAAATTATTAAATAACAGTTAACAATCAATTTACAAGTTAATAAAGATATTAAAGCAGTTATCAGTACTTAGTATGTAATCCTTCAGCCTTGATGACATCAGTAATCCTAGCGTGCAGCAATAAGCAGGAGTGATTTCTGTTGACCAAATCTCACATGTCTTCTGTTTTAAATCAGCCACAGATGATGGCTTCTTAGCTGAAACTTTTTTTCCCGACCAGCCATCAACCACAGGAATATTGTGTTCCATGAACCACTTTTGCAAAACCTTTGCTCAGTGGCATGGAGGTCTGTTATGAAGCAGATGGGAGCAATTATGATCTGTCATGTATAGCAGGAGATGATGTGACAGTATATCAACATACACAGTGGAGTTAATTGTTGTGCCTCTGGTCATGAACCAAATTCCACCAGTTACAGTACTGCTAATGGGAGACCAAATCTTCACGGACGGTGAATGTTTGACGGTATTGATAGTAAATCTGGAATGATAACGTTGATTAGGGGTCGGTGAACATATGGATGATTAAAATGAAACAACTCTACACTGGCCTCATTAGTGAACATGACTTTATGCCAATAAACAGATGTTCAGTCTTTGTAGGGATGACAGAAAACCAGTTGATCTGCAATGTTTTTTTAGAGAGACATGGTTCTGCTGCTGGATGATAGTGGGATAAATTCGGATAGCACGGATGGTAGGAGTGCAATTACCAAGTAATTTTCCTAGAATATGACGAGCCGACATCAATGGATTCTTGATGACACACCTGTGAATAATATCATCATCACGTTCGGTAGTAACAGGAGGCCTTTCACAGAGATGTTTTGATGAATAGCTTCCCAGATAATTAAATCTGGAAACTTTACATATAAACATATAAACTCCTAATCTCGATGCTATTTGCCTCAGAATATTTTTCATTCTGCAAGATCACTATTTGAGATCTTAAAGTTTGAAAGTTCTTTTTTTCGACGAATAAATAATAAGGACAACCAAGAGAAATCAGGCTTAAAAGTAGCTGCAATTGGTTTTCCCAAGTTCTATGTTTAGATAATATTATGTCACAAACATTTGATAAATATCTACTAAGGGTATTGTAATAAATTATTTATTTATCAAAAATACGTAGTGCTGATAAACTTTTGTCCGTCACTGTAAATAAGATATAATCAGCATAAGGTATTACAACTAATATTTTGCAATGTTTTTTAAATTTAAAAATTTTTATAATAAAATTTTTATTTTTATTTTATTTAAAATATTTTTCTATGATATTTTATGTGAATATTTGCTTATAAGTGCATACTACAAAATGGAAACGTTGGGTAAAGCAGATATTCACAATCTTATTTAACAATTCTATCAAACATGTGAATAAAACTAAAACATTCAATGTTGACCATTTTGCAAGTATTGGAAGGAACAACATTATTAAAAGAATAATCAAAAGAAAAAGAAAGACAGGATTAGTTATATAATTATCAAGAAAATGTTCAATGAAAAGGTAAAACGTGTCTCATTCGTATGGTTAATAATAAAACTCGTTTTAATAAAGCAAAATCAGGTTTCAAATTAAATATTTCATAAATGATTATTAAAATAGATTGCAACTAAAACAGTCTCAACGACAGCATATTGTACACAAGAGCTTTCTCAAGTAAATGCCTTTACAAAAGTCTAAGTTAACTAAAAAACAAATGGAATTTCGCAACCAATTGGTCTAACTGAAATCGTGTTATATAATGAGAACAATTTTACCATTGCTTAAGGTGAACTAAAGAATAACTGTTACAAAGAAAATATGTCTGCTGAAGTTCTATTAAAATTTTAAGAGAAGCTTCCAATCAAGGTTGAAAAATCTGCACTATAATTTGTCATTAAAAACTGTGCTCTTGATGCTACAGTATATTCTCAACGATGTATAAGAATGAGACTACTCAAAAAACATTATTTAGATGTTAAGATACCTCTTCTGGTCTGCTGATTCCTCATGTCATTATACTAAAGGCATAAAAACAGTGTTTCATCAATCGCCGTAAAAACTCACCAAATGTGTCTGATCTTTGAACAATTGAACATCTCTGGATGTTGCTGAAGGAGAAATGTATTTCAAATGTTAGAAGACCAAAGACTCAATTGACTCCAAAGCCACATGAAAGAACATCAACAAATCTAGTCTATAGGACCTCAAAAGGTTCTTTGCTAAATCAAAGACAAAACTATGGAATGCAGTAGGTCATGTTATTCTCTATTTTAACACATTACTGACCGAACGAATTGTGCCACTTCATTTTTTTCAATTGACAGCTAGTGAGATCCTCAAATGTAGGCAACAATAAAGTTTTTATAAATTCAAATAATTCTCTTTTCAACAAGTTATTCAAATAAAATCTCCAAAAAAACTTTCAAAGTAGTGATGTATAAATAAGAAATTGAACAAAGAGCATCAATTAAAAACGTACGATTTTAATTTAAATTGTTAATAATTTAAATAATCACTTTAATTCTTATATGTTCAATATGAATATTAAATATTTTTAAACAACACTTAAAAATCAAATAAAATTGATCAGAAAATGTAAAAATAAATAGGTTGAATATAAGAAATTGCCAGTGAAATCAATTTGGAAATCAATACATACCTTCATGGTTTCTTTGGTAACTACACGATGTTTTATACGTTTTGTTCATAATTTTCTTATATCTTATAAATCCAATAAATTTTCAATTTTCATGTTCAAATTTCGTTAGAATTAAATGTAAATAATTTAATTTTATTGAAATTAAAATAGTTATATGGTGTCACCGATAACATGGTTAACATTTCATTCTGCTTGCAGCCTGACATATTTATTAATTCTAAAATTATTCCAATTAATTGGTTCAGATTGAAGAACAGTTGGAAATTAAAGGAGAAACCAAAGCAAAATCAAGTCAAACTTCAGTTTGTATTTGATTAATGTCACCACATTTATCGTTATCAAAATAGGAAAATTGTGCCGAACAAGAACTTGAAAAATGGCTTGAAGAATATAAACAACTGAAAGAAGAATTCGAAAATGTTACAATGGATTATAATCAGCTCATATTGGAAATGAAATCAATACAAACTGAAAATGAAGTTTTAAAAATATCAGAGGAAAATCTACAGGTATTATTTTAGTTTCCTAGCAAGATTTTCTAAAAAAATATTGATTATTAAAAATGTATTTATTCAAAAAAATTTTTTTTAAAAATTGAAAAAAACATGATGCCGAAAATTAATGAATATCACAAAAACATCGATATCTTTACTAATTCATAATCAATTTTTTAATAAATACGATGTCAATTGAAAAGAAATCAGAGGTGAAAATTGAAAGAAGTTCTTATAATACTATTAAAAATGTAGATTTATCTCTAAAATAATTATAATTTATTTTCAAATTTTTTGCAGGAAATAAGATTGAAAATTTAAAATTTTGATAAAATATAAATAATTTAATTCTTTGTTTCCTAAAATTATAAATTAATAAAAATTCATTGTAGTTAAAGGTGATAATTAATAGAAAATAAAGTGACAGTATGAATATCAATTACCGAATGCGATCTAATTCAAGCATTTTAGTGAGTTTCAGGGGGTTTATTGTAATTAAATAAAGAAATAAATGTGCCGGTATTTTAAAAGCGCAAATCATTTTTTTGAAAAATCATCCTCTTGCTCCAAGTTACGTTTCTGCATGGACAAAGTATTTAAGATACTGCATTACGGTCACTGTTTGCAGCATCTCCCTTAACATTGCTTTATATATTTAGATTTATCAATTTCTGTTCCCATTTATATCGTTTAAATTTTCAAATTATTATTCACTAACATTTAATAATTGTTAAATATATCAATATTGTTCTTGCCATAAAAGGAATATAATAAGTTTGCTTCCATAATGTTTATTTTTAAATGGAGCTTCTTTTGATTTTCTTTACTTATATCATAAGATTTTTATAGCAGCATCTTAATTTTTCGGATGTTTGTATTTTGTATCACAACCGAAATTAGTATCATATTCAACTAACGATTTCATCCGGTCACCAGATTGTAATTCATGAAACATCTTAAACTTGTTCAAAATGAAAAAAAAATTGTAAATGCTATAATTCTTAACTTAAATTGTATATAACTAATATATGCATATAATAAATGACCTTATGTTATCAAAATCATTTCAAATCTACGAAAAAGTTCAAACTAATTTCCAATCAATTATGTGAAATTACAAACAATTATTTTTTGTGACTGTAACAAGACTGTAACTAATTTAAGTAAATTTAATTATTTAAAATAACTTCATATTTATATTTTGCATATATTATAGTAAAATCAATTAAAAATATTTATGGTCAATATCTACAAACAAAAATCAGTGAATTTTGAATTTTGGTATTTTTAATAAATGGTTATGGAAGAAGACTTAACCGTTTGAGGAAGGTAGGCCAGCACTGCTGGCCACGAATTTTGTTCCAGACGTTCTACAATGTATAATGGCCAGCTGTGCTAGCCAAACTTTAAAAAAATCATACCACGATATCAGACAGTCGTATACTACAAAATTTTATGTTAAAAAATACTACTTATTAAAATTAATTCCGTCGGCAAACGGTTAAATGAAATTTTAAGTGCGTCTAACTTAGACTATTATAAGCTTAAATACATAAAATCATAATTATATTTTGGCGGAGCATATTTAAGTGAAGAACAAGGAAAATAAAAGAAAGAGCCAATTAGAAGAATGAATAAATTTCACAAATGAGTGAACAAAACATATTTTAGGTTGAAAATACTTCAGAAATTACTTATTTATTTAATTTATGTCTTTATAATCACTCATTATCATTTCCATAGATTGACTATTTTCTACTTCTTTAATCTTTATTTTAATATGACTAGGTCAATCAATTTAGGTTTAATAATTCATGAAAATAAAGAGAAAAAAGTTTTTGAAATCTACAATACACTAAGTATTTAGTTTTTCTCTTACTTTAGCCAGTCTGGTTTATAAATTGGTTATATGATTGGTATTTTTCAAAATGTTGCTGGCATAAAATAATTTTCATATGAATCATTCTATAAGAGTTTATTTTACTTTAAGAATATTTAAAGTTTCCCACATTTCTCATCAAATAAAATGTATAATATCAAGCGTGTGACCACTTTGGATTCTAATTTAAAAAGAACACTTGATAAAACCAAATTTATAAACCAAGAAATTTCACATGACAGAAATTGTGATTGGCAGATTGGTTAATTGATGTTTATTTCCAGATTTCTATTATTGAAGACAAAATTAAATGATTGTACACACACACACACACACACATATATATATATATATATATATATATATATATATATATATATATATATATATATATATATATATATATATACTTAAATAAACACGGTAAAGACTTTATTAATTAAAATCGCCATTCGTACATCTTTTTCACTATATATTTCGATAAAATTCTCTTAAATTCATCTTAGCTTCTTTATTTTTTAGGACATATATTTCGATTTTCCTGCAAAATTCCTTGTTTATATTGTAGGGCTTCCTGTAAGTCTTCAATATTTGATTAGGGCTTCACAAAAGCTAATTTGAGTCTTTCTTTGAAGTTCTTCATATTTCTTGAGTGCATTAATTGTCATAAAAGCTTTGACAAAGTTTCTCTAAAATAATTCTTCGATATTCAATAACTGGAAAAATCTTTTGATCTCTTCAATGAATTTCAGAATATGATCTGCAATGTCCAAAGTATCTGGATGTTAAACTGTGTTGATCGGGTATTAATTGTATCCATTTAAATTAATTAAAGATTCTCAATTCAAATATTTATTATTCACAATGTTCAAACAAGAGAATTATTTTACGCCACCAATATCTTGAGCAAGAAAACATCATTCTATTAATTTAAATTATATAATTATATTATAATTATACCTACATTTAAATTATTAATATAATATTTACTATTATTATTTACATACCATACTTATGAAATTCTAAATTAATTAATATTCAATATTTAAATTAGTTAATTAATTAAGTTAAGCTTTATTTAACTTATTCCTTACATACCGAAAATTCAATTAAAATATAAAAATTAATTAATTTAAACAAATAAAATATTAAATAAAAACCACTTTATTAAAACAAATATTTAAAAAAAATTGTAAGGTCTCGAAAATATTTTAAATCAAATATCCCAGTGGTGCACACTGCTCAATTGTCACTGCTACTGGCTTTTGTTTATAAATTTATTTAGGAAGAATTAATGAATTAATTTGATTATTAGGAAGATCTTGTCGTGAAAATAAATGAAATAAAATTGTTAAAAAAAGATATTGAGGTGCTTGAAGATCGAGTAAAAAATTCGTTAGATGAAGCTCCTATAAGTGTTGGAGATCATGCTTATGTTCGTTGTCCTACAAGTCGAGATGATGATACAATAATATCCAATTCTGAAGATTTTGACGATTTAAGTGTTGCTACAGATTCTGGTTTCGAAATTACAGATAATGGTACAAAAAAACCTAACACTTATAACGGTCATATTAAATTAGTCGATAAAGATGCTGGATTATTGGGAGATACTGTTAAAATGCTTTTATCTATGTTAAAAGAAAAGGATGAAATGCATAAGCATAAAATGGAAATTAGTGACGCATTAGATACACCGACGTTTTATAAATCGATTTATGATGAAGGAGATCCAAATTTCGGATCAATGTAAGCTTTTATATTATTTTAATTTTTTCATTAATTTTGTATAATATTTCTTGATAAATTGGTTTAAAAATAAAATAAATATTATTAAGTTTTATTTGGAAAAATAATTACCACAAGTAATTTATAAATGGCTTTCATTTTCAATTTAAATAATTTTAATGTATTTATATCTATAATTTTCATTTCATAAATACTGAATATATTTTCCATACAAAACTTTCTTTAAATGTTGTGGCACGATACAGATTAAAACTTGAGAAGATTTTCATATCTATAAACAATCAGACTAAAACAAGTTGGTGCAAAAATAATACAGCTTTTGCGTAATGTAAGTGGCTATGAAGGATATATACGTCATCAACTAAATTGACCTAAATTGACAAAAATAAAAATATATCATAAATATTACTTTTGTTAACATATTATCTTAATAAATATCATCCAATAAGATATAATTTTATTTTTTGTAACACTATGCCCATTACGCTAGCGGATAACAAAACTTGCCGCTGAGGAGTGTATTTCGTTTGACTAAACCACTTAAGAGGTTAACATTAATAATTCTATGATAAATCTCATTGATAATAACCAAAATTACTAATCATTCTTATTAGATATATCGTTTTTAATTAAAACTATTTTTTATTTACGTTTACTAATTTAATAAAAATATGTCAAAATGGAATTTTTGTGAAATTTATTATTACGAATTTAAACTTGGGAGTGGTACAACTCAGATTGCTCAAAATATCAATCAAATTTTGAACAAGGGTAGTGTAAATACCTATACGGTTATTCATTGGTTTCAAAAATTTCGAAGTAGAGAAATTAACCTTAAACAAGGAAGGTCACAGTCACCTCTCTAATGTTTCAAATATAACCTGACTTGTGGGTCGCATCCAACTCTCAAAGTAATTTTATCTGGCTCATCTTGTAAATATCTTTAAACTATTATTTAAAAATTCTGATATTATGGAGTTCGATTTTATATTATTTGCACTGCTTTTAAAGACGAATTGAATAACGAACAACAAAATTTACAATGGAATAATCCGGGATAGTTACAGTGCCACAGAATTTTCAAAGACTAATGAATGTAGTGCAAGGTAAAGTGAACGATAAAGAAGAGATTGTCTATTTGGATAACATTCTAATATTTACATTATAAAAAATAAAAGAAAATAACTCACATAATAGTTTTTTTATTAATATAAAATCATATTCTCATAGCACATCTTTAGTTTCCAAGATTCCTTAAATCTTATCAAATGCAAACTCCATTAGAAACAATAAGAAATTAACTACAAAAAATTACGCTAAAATTGCATTTTCAAATAACATTTTAAGTCTCATCGAAATGTCTTCATGCACTGATTGTAAAAACTGATATATTCTTTAAGAAACACAGTGGCCACATTCTTCCACGAAAAAGTTTTCCTTCAACTCATCGCAAAACTGTTCTACTAATGTAAGAAAAAATAGCCATAACATTTTCTCCAATACAAAAAAAATACCAGAAATATTAAAAAATTTCAAAATCTAATTTCTCCAGAAAGTGTGTACTCCGAAAAATATTTTCTAAACGAACACTTACCCAACAGATTTGGCACTAGTAGAGGAGACAGTAACAAACCAAAAATTAATCGAAACTTCTCTTTCTTTAAAGAACACTAGGACAAGTCGAATAAAAATCCTTTTTTGAAACATAAACTTATTTGTCCGCTTATGGCTAACTTTCAACATTTATGCATTCTTAAATATACAATGCCAAATGTTTTTCATCGTGACTGTCTTTGCTGATCATCTACTAGATGCTCGTCATAAAAAAGCAAATTATATGAAGGAAAGACAGAAAATCGACTTAGTGAACACATTAAAAGCAAAACAAGTAATTATTACAAAGATTGGATAAATGTACATAATACGGCTCTAAAATACCAAGTTTTACAAGACGAGTTTAAAAATTCCTTACAAAGACTTGTTATTGAAGCATGTCTTATCAAAAGTACATTCCTAAAAATCTCGATTTAAAATATTAAAAATAAAACCTGGTGGGAGAAGGAATTGTAATTTTAAAAATGTATGAATGAGGCGTGTCAAATAATATGTGTTTAATTATAAAATTAAAATATATCACCTTTTTTCTTTTTTTGATATTTCATTTATCTTGATTATGACAAACGATCAAAAATTAATTTCTACGCAACACAATTATACAATACCAATGTCTGTGCCTGTCTCACAAATTATGTTACAGTCATTCAATGGGATTTGCATGTACTAGTGTACTAATTTGAATAATAATTAAATTAGAAATTCAGCTGTTGTTATGTTATAATGAAATTAACTTAATAATTTAAAGCATTTTATTTGGCTTCGAATGCCCAAAAACGCACTGTAGTTAATTCAAACAATAATTATACAATCACAACACTTATATTATATGTAGTATATAGTTTAAAATTTTTCTTTTAATATTTAATGTTTCTTTTTTGATTTGAGAATATTTTAGGTATTCCAAGTCTTTTAATATGGGATTATCCAAAATCAGTGATTTCGATGTAAGATATATTTATATTGCATGAAATAATAAGATGAGGTAGCACATTAATAGTTATTAATACCTGTCAATTTTGATAACATATTTGACTGTGATTTGTTTATTTGTGTATTATTAGTATTATTTAAACACAAATTGTGTTCTTTTTGATTCGTGAAAATTTACTTTTCATATATTCATCTAAAATTTCAGTATTCATATAAATCCCCGGAAAATAATTAATAAATTTAATTTAAACTCACAAATCAACTTAATTTATAAAAACGATTCTTAATTCAACGCATGAATATTGTAATAATTTCTGAAAAAATACGTTGGTGCCTTTTCATTTCCCATCCACCATAAAGTTTCTCCCACTGTATTCATTTGTAATTCATTCATTATGATGTATGTCTAATTCATTTGCGAATAGCGGTCACATTTGTATGAATGACGTTATATTAGTCTTATTCACGTGTAATTTACATAAATGTAATTCACCCGTGAATAACTCACATCACTGTCGACATAAAAGGTGTTAAAATTGGAGGTGGATGAACCCTTAATTGTGAAACGTAAATATAACAGAGGAAGAGAACGAGAACAACAATGGGTAGTTGGTGGAATATGCAGAGAAACGAAAGAATGTTTTTTGTATGTTTTTGATAACCGTAACCAAAAAACGTTGACTCAGTCGATCGTCTTAGTTATTAAAAGTGGCTCTATGATCGTGACAAATTGCTGCGAGGATTCGCAAATTTTGCGAACATACCTAAATTCGATTTTAAGGATTTAACCGTTAACCACGAAGAGAATTCTGTGTGGAAACAATTACAGGGGCTCATATCAACACAGTTGAAAGGAAAGCGGAGCAATGCAAAAATTCAAATGAAGAAACGGTATGGAATTCATAGACATTTACCAGATGCATACCTTTGCGAATTTATGCACGGTATGCCGCTGAGGAGAAGAAGAAATAAGTGCCATCAGTTTTTAAAATTAATGAAGTTTATTTAAAATTGTAATTTTAAAAATGTATGAACGAGACGTGTCAAATAAAATGTGTTTAATTATAAAATTAAATATTTCTAATATATTATTCTAATATAGTTTGACAATTAAACATTCGTATGAATCAAATAATAAATTCAGTGAAATTCTGTTACAACAATAATAAAATGTACATCAAAATAAAATATCATTATCAAACGAAATATGAATTGATTTTCATGTTTTTATAAAAATACTAGCCGTATTCCCGTGCTTCCCTACATTTATATTTTTCTAATTAATTAAGGTTTTAATAAATTACTAAGTTTCATTTTTCAAATTTTTTATAATTAGCATAATATTAATAGTTACAATATAAAATATAAAAAGACTGCCGTTTTTGAGTTGTAATATTGTCTGGAGTAATTTAAGTTAAGGGTATACAAAAACTCGAATGTGTAGCGAATCGTATTCTCCCCCATTGACTTCAATGATTCATATGTTGCCATTCTTCAAATGCTAACTTCATTAATAATGAATTGTTCATAATTACTGCAATGTCATTTGTAGGGGTTAGAATCTTCTTATTTATTATTCGACAATGAAGATTCTTTAATGTTCAAGTTCTTAAATTCCTGACAAAGGTCGTCCGTAAAATTAATTTTCTGTCCTCCTCTTCAATTTACCCATCTCCATCCTTAATAAAGCTAAATAATTCAGGATAATAATAATTCTTTGATACATTTCTTCATTCCTTCATAACATTTATCCAAGTCGATTTCGTTTTTGTTAATAATAAAATTGCCTTGAAAATTTACATATGTTTAGGGTAAACTTTTTAATTTTAATAAGTAGTAATTAAAACATAATTGGATCTACTTACGGCGTTAAAACCATAAGCGAAGCTATATAACGAAAATGAAAAGTAACGAAATCTCAGCTATCGTAATTTATAGAATTTTATACGTTAATGACAGTGAATTAAATGTTTTCAAAATTAGTCGTCCATGAAAATAATTGATAATGGGCATGTAAAAAAACTATACGGCATTTGTAGCGTCAAATGTGCACCATTTACGATAAAATATATGTTGTACTTTATATACAAACCCATAAACAAATATTTTTAGAGTTTTATATAAAATAACATTTTGTGTATCGAACAATAGGTTTTTAAGCATTTTGATATATATTTTTCAAATTAATTCCCGTAACAAAGCTGATAGAAATGTAAATATTGTATTAATATTACTAGTCGTTACAGTATTTTTATTTTGACTGTACCTAAATAGAATTTATATTTTATGAATTGCGTTCTATTAATTTCATTGGGTTTCAATAACGCATTTTGTGATTTTAAAGGAGTTTAAAATTTAGAAATATTAAAAAATATATTTTTATAAATACTGTTAACAAAACATGTCAATTATCACTTCTATCGATTATTTTGTGAATTTTATTACATATGCTATTACAGAGAACTGGAGAACTTTCTGGCCGACACAGCCCCATTGGTGCCTGTTGTTCAAGCTCTTATAAACTTCAAATTCTCGAAAAAGAAAATAGAAGGTATAAATTGAAAGTTCCTTTTTATTATTGATTATTTGTGTAGATGGAAAAATTTTGTTGAACACATTGGTAAATCTGAAAATGAACTTCTTCAGGTCATTGCTGATTTGGAGGAAAATATGAGAAGCAATAAAATTGAAATCGAATCACTTCGTGAACAGGTTTCGATTAAGAATTCACCTCAAAGTAAATCGATTTTAATTTTGATTTTGTTATATAAATTTTTTAATTTATTATATAAAAACTAGATTGAACTACTTCTATGTTTTTAACTTTCGTACTACCTGATTTGGCACAGGAGTTTGACACATATTGATTTTTATTTTAAACCTTTTATAATTTTTTAGTATTCGAGCATTTTAGTAGATAGATATAATTTCGTTAAAAAGTTATTTCAATTATTAAAATAATTAGTTTGCTTAAATATTTTTACTTTTATTTGATTTATTAAAATATAATTTATGGAATCCCAAATTCTTTTAAAGAATGAGTCTAATTTTTCTGTACATATAATACATATATGTATAATTGATATAATAATTGATATAATATACCATATTAAACATAGTAAGGATAATTGACAGACGATGTCTGAGAACGAAAGAAAGAAGATAAAAATTACCAGAAGTTTATAGAATTCTGAGTGTTTAATAAATGATTTTTATTTTGAAGATAAATTCAAGTGTCAGAGATTATGTTAAAAAAAATTAATTTAAATGAATTATTATAAACTTGGATGAATTTAATAGAACTTGGTCTGAAAATGCTTCTTTTAAAGTTCTATCTTACAAAGTTTGATTGAAAATGCTACTGAGGCAAGACGATTATATGAAGAAGCTTTCCCAAATTACCGATGTCCAAGGTCTATGTTTAACAAAATTCATCAACATTTATGTCATACTGGGAAATTTGAGTCCAATTTAATTGACTATGATCAGTTAGAATATATGAATTTGAAGAAACCATTTTACGAATGATTGTAGAAAATTCTGAAACAACATATATCAAATCATCATACCTCTTGGAACATTTTGCATCAAAGCGGTTTGTATCTATATCAAATGCCATCCACTTATGTTCTTTGATTATACAGCAAAGATTACATGTTTTAAACGACCCATTAATTGTTTCACTCCTGATCCACAGTTTTTACCTAAAATTTTATTTAAAAGGGTTAGAAGATTTTGCGTTTTTAGGGTTTTCTCATTATGGAATAACAATTGATCATTTTTTTACGAATCTTAAGTAAATGTATAATTTTGAAGAAAAAAAATCATCCTTTGTGTTATATTTTGAAAAAATAAAATTTTCATTCTATGGGAACAATTTTCAGCATTATACAAAACAATGCATTCACCAAAGTGTCGTATATATCTAAAAAAATGTATAACAATGATTAACAAATGAACAAACATTATGAAGTGAGTGGAGAAAATGATGATTTTATTATTTTACAATACAATAAAACGAAATTTGTTTGCTGATACAGCATACAAACTGATGCGACAAAAATAGACGGCTTAGACATATTGCCTATATAAATGCGTACAAATTATTGATTGGCAGAAACGCTAATTGAGAAAACATTAAGTATGGCCGACGAAAATGTAATCTTTTATTAAAACATAGCTAATAAAAAGCAATATTAGTTTTCATTTCGAAAACTAAAAAAGTTTCTATCAAATGAAATTGAAGGAAACACGTAAAGGTGGTTCTGACCTGCGATATAATAAAATTACAAGTACTTTAGAAAACTCACGATCGTTAACTTTTTGAAAGTAAGAAAATTAAGTCAACATTGTACATATTCTAAAAGATTTTGTGAACAGTGTACGTAAGCGGCGAGGTCAACCTCTTACTAATCTGATCTGCAATATGTTTCCATTCCTACAGAAAAAGCCATTTCTTCAAATAAACTTCTTCAAATAATTTATGAAAATTAAATCAAAAAATATGTTGGAAAAAGAAATTAATATATCGAGAATTATCATTATGAAATGATTTGGAATCTGAAACAAGTTTAGTGTTAAAATATTGATGTGCTAGAAAAAAATTTATCTAAAAAATTGAATTTATTTGTAATTTGTTGCAAATAATAAAAATATTTATTAAAAATGAAGGGTTGGACTAAAAATCTGCACCGACTTGAAGTGGCTTGGGTAATTTTGTATTTTAGCGTCGATTATTAAAATAATTTTTTTTATTTGCTTTCAAATAAAAATAAAAACCATGACCGATAAACCGATAAATAATAGTTTTATTGTGTTACCTAATGCTGTATTAACTGATCAGGACATAAAACATCAACCAATTTGGACATTGGTTACATTGGGACAACAGTTGACATATAATTTTACAGTTCTGAAATGATGCGCACAAAGCGCTTGCTCAAAAACTCAATAAATTGCGGATATTTTCAACAACCATGTATACTCAACCGATATGCATAGGGAATTGATGGGCGTAGATGAATTTGTGATGGGTGTTCTTCACACGGAGCCATCTAACACTGTGACATACCACAGAAACAGATAGCTCGTGAAGCTGGTGTGAGGAAGAAGGCAACATTAGTAGACTGGTGTAACTTTATGTGTGAGGATGCGGAGATATGGCTAAATTCCAATGCAGTTGAAATTGGGGGATTTGATACTAACGGCGATTCTATTGTAGTCGAAATCTATGAGACTAAATACTTTCACCTTAAGTACCATTAAGGGCATTGACGAGAAGTGCATTGGGTGTTCGGATGTATCGAATGTGAAAGTGGAATTTGTTTTCTGGGTGAAGTCCCGGACAGAAATGCAGCAACTTGCATATAGCAGCATATTTTGCCAGGTTCTCACATCATATCTGACGGTTGGGCAGCTTATGCGCAAGTCGACAGGATATGATATAGAATATATCAACATTAAGTTGTTGTCCATCAACACAACTTTATTAACCCGAATGATGCAGAATTTCATACACAGAACAATGAAAATATGTGAATGGGGGCTAAGCTCACAGTTTGAGACAAGTTGTGCTCTTTTCCCGTCCTATTTGCACTAATTTGCTTATCGTTGTTACTCTGGCGATGTAGACTTATTTTCAATTATAGTCAATTTTGGTGTTAAATGCTAAAATACAACATTACTGTGGTGTGTATGACACTGCTTTATTTTTTTGGTTTGACTGAAGTTTCTTTTACCATTATTTCTTTATTGCTTTCTAATTAGAAGTTTTTTTTAATCTTCTATTTTTATAATGCATTAGATTGATTCAATTCTTTAGTAATTTTCCCTTGATTTACAAATTACAACGAAATGGTATTTCTAATACATTTTGAAGCTCAGAGACATAAAGACAAGTTCGATTTTAAAATCTCTATGTATATCCTAAATTTTAATCTTTTGAATTATTTTAAAACGTCATTCCTTTATTATCTTACTTATAGAATCAAGTAATCTAATAAATAACGAAAGATCTGCCGAATATTACAGTCGGCAACTTGAAGAAATTCAATTAGATCACACTGAAGATCAAATGAATGCTTTACTTTCTGACGCAGAACGTGCTAAAGAAGATGCAGTGCGTCAATGCGTCAGACTGGAAGAGGAATTAGATGCTTCGAATAGATATGTTGAAAAACTTGATACTGAATTGACGACTGAGAAAAAAATTGAACTGACCTTACGACGTCGAATTGAAACATTAGAGCAGAGATTGATGAATGGAAACTTGAATTCTAATGCTTCTATTTCTAAATCAATTACAGAACTTGAAACGAAGGTTTATTTATTTATTTGTGAAATATTATATCAAATTATAGTAATTTTTAATTGGATATATGATTAATTATAAATGATTTTATATATGAATATTTTTAAGTGTTAATATTAATATTTTTAATTAAATTTAAATGTTTTTAGATATTTTATATGCTTGGAATTGTTTTCTGTCATTGGTAAGAGAGCGTTCATAAATTACCCAGCGCTTTTGGAGTAAGAGATGGGGGAGTTTGAGAATTTGTTATGGGGTGTTACAAGGGGGAATAATTACAAATTTTGTGAAGTAATGCAGAAAAATGTCTTCGAAATATGAATGACTTCAAAGGAAATAGTTTTACATATTAAAATTTATGACAACCAAAAAAACCAATCATTCAATGGTTAATTGTCATCGCAGGCCCCGATCCATCACTGCCATCGTGAGCTAGAACTTCGATTCTGCTTTCAGGTAACACATCATAAAGTTCAGCTCCATTAGATCAATTTTTACAAGAAATATCATAAAACATTTTGGAAGTATCATTAGTTTCGGTTGTCATTTAAATTTCTTCAAAGAACAACAAATGTGAGCAAATAAAAAATCGCTATGTTCAACAATCTTTGATCTTTTCCAATCGTTAAAATCTTCATATTCCAAATTTCGTTTAGTCATTTTTCATAAACTGCAATTCGCTTTTAAACTTTAATATTAGAAAATTTTTTAAAACTCAAAACTTTTATTTACCAGTAAACAAAATACAAAATTTAAAAAATTCACCTTTTTAAACAACTTTAAATCCAATCACATTCATAAATCCAAAAATCGAAAACTCCAAAATTATATCAAATCGCCAAATCCAAACATTAAAATCTAAATTCCAAACAAAACATTGTTCGCGTATTGTTCGCACGCAGACGCGACAATTAAACTCAGGATTGACCACAATGTATAGACTGATGAAATTTGTTTGAGGTTTTTATAAAATGTAAAATTTTTATTTTGGTTAAATATAGAGCGTAAAATATTAAGTGAACCGAAAGAAAACAAAATTTAGTATTCGTTGACAGAAAAAAGGTTTTGAAATCTTCGATTTGAGGATTGTTAGACTGTGTTGACATAGTATTAATTGTATCCATTTAAATCAACTAAAGATTCTAAATTCAAATATTATTAAACAAGAGGATTATTTTACGCCAACAATATCTTGAGCAAAAGAAAGCATCATTTTACAATCATTCTATTAATTTAAATTATATAATCGAAATACAAAATTCTCTATGTATTAGAAGCTGCAAACACATCTTATAAATTATTTTTTAAATCAGGTTCAAAAGTTAACGTAATTCCAAGTATTTATTTAATGAAATATTGTATAATTTCCAAAATTTTCAGCGTTGAATAAAATATTTTAAAACCATTTATTAAAATTTCGATATTTAAAATATATTTATTTACTAATGTTTTACTAATAAAAGCTTGTTTAATTTTTTAATTTTTAATTTAAAAATTTCAATTTAAAAAAATCCAATTTAAAAATGTTTTTAAAAGTTTAAATAGTCATTTATTTATCATTTAAACTTATTTTAATAAATCATTGAAATATTTAATTCTCAGCTGAAAATATATCACACTATCTATGTATGTGAATGAGTGATTATGGAATAACGCTTAATTGAAATCACCAAATGGCAAATTTTATTATAACTTTTAATTTTGATCGACGACATGACATTTTTATTTTAATGTTATCTGAAAATCGACTTCCCTCTATCGAATGATGCATAATTTGTCCAATGTGGACCATTAATTCTTTTTTTAAAACTGTTATAATTATACTATATAATTATACTTCATTTTTAAAGATGTTTTAAGTTTTCTTTTTCACAAAAATTCATTTTGCTCAAATGGAATCCCGTAATTACTATAGTGAATGTTCCTTGTAATATGGCCTTGAAGATTATCTTATTGTTTAAAATAGTTTAATTAGTCAAATATAAAACGTTTTTTATCGCCAAATCGAAAAATCAAAAGGTTAATAAATTTTGTGCAATGAAATTTACAATAAATCATATATTCGTATATTATTTGATTTAGATTGCTCAATTGGAAACTGTTAATTCCAGTCTAATGGAAGTGAATGCATTGGAGAAACGTAGAATGGAGGAACAAAGAATTAGATTCAAGGATTATGAACAAATCAATAAATCATTAAACGATAAACTTAATAATATACAAACTAAAGAACTATTCTCACAGAAAAAAATTAATCGACTTCAGGTTAAAATTATTATTATTATTATTATTATTATTATTATTATTATTATTATTATTATTATTATTATTATTATTATTATTATTATTATTATTATTATTATTATTATTATTATTATTATTATTATTATTATTATTATTATTATTATTATTATTATTATTATTATTATTATTATTATTATTATTATTATTATTATTATTATTATTATTATTATTATTATTAACTAAACAAGTTGGCTCATTTCAAAGATCTTAAAACTATTATTGGACAATGTACCACACCATATTCAGAGAAGCGACTATCTCATGGCAGGATTAAAAAAAATAAGTACAGAACTATTCATAGATAATTCAAATACATTTTCAGTCTTGATGTCGTATCACTATAAACATCTATCGAACCAAAATATGCTATTAAATGCTTAAAGACAAATGAAGAGAAAGCAACTTGTTAATAAAGGAAATGAATATCGAGAATATCATCAAACTTTTTACTGTTATCCTCGAATACACCTATTTTACCTTTGAGCAAAATGTCTATAAACAAGTTAAAGGTCTACCTATGGGTTCTAGCATATCAGGATTGTTAGTAATCATCTTTATGGATAACCTCGAACAACAAGCAAAGGGACTCATACAATTCATCGGTTTCTACGCAAGATATGTAGATGATATCTTTATCACGGCCAAAAGCAGAAAAGAAGTAGAAATATTTCATATATTAAGTTTGAAAGTGAATATTCGGAAAAAAATGGATCCCTCAACCTAGTGGACTTAAAAATTAAATTAAAATCAGATACTCCAGCATATGTAAGGTGACTAGACGTCCCGCTTTTGGCGGGACAGTCCCGATTTTTCAAGATTTATCCCGCGTCCCGCAACATTTTTCAAAAGTCCCGACTTTTAGAATTAAGTTAAATTTTATATATATGAAAATCATTGTTTTGCATTCTAAGAATCCTACGGACCACTAAGACTAACATATTGCTTTTCTTACATAGTTACATTGTATTTGTTTCTCAGATGATACACTTCGTGTTCGTACTGTGTGCTAGGAAGCTAATTGAACAAATAAATATTACAAATCTGCTACTTACCATAGAAAATTAGGGTAAGTAATTTATTTATATATTTCATAAATACATAAATTTTCTTAAACTTAGCTTAAAATACTCGTAGTCTTCAATTTCATATTGATAACAAAAAGTATATCACTGACCCTAATCTTAAAAGAAATTTTAGAAAAAAATATAAAAATAAAATTTTGCAAATATTTTAAGTTAATCAAACTAATAATATGTCAAGGAATAAAATATTATACAATTTTTTATATTTATAAATGGTACTTATGTTAAAAATCAAAAAATATTACCATATTATTTGTATTCTATATGAAAATTTTTGTTGATACCCCCTTCTTGAAAGTTGTCCCGCTTTGCCCATCTAAAAATCTGGTCACCTTAAGCATATGCGTTCTACAGGAAACCAGCTCAGCAAAGAAATATTTATGCACCAAAGATCAACACTTTCATACTTACTGAAGAAAATAAAAACTTTAAACAGCAATTAAACCTCAATAAAATCCTACACAGAAATGAATATCAAAGTAATGACATTGAAAGAATGAATTCTACCAAAAAAAGATCTAGGGACATAACACAAAACAAGAAATATTTATTCATTAGTGACATTCATCCAATTCGTGTATAACACATAAATCTTGGACATGGAGAAAAGCGCTGACAAACAACACAAAAAAATAAAACAATTGCACAATGGAAAACTGCCAGACACCGAAAAATATTTGCTTTCGAAAAAACACTTTATATTGCATCACGTGCAATGTATGCAAGAAAATATACATTCGAAGTACGCTCAGGACATTGCACCAAAGGGTTAAAGAACATCTAGATCCTGTAAAGAAAAATTATTTCAATCGAAATCTTAGCCAATAAAAACATCCAAAAAATGTCAGATTTAAAGAAGCAATTTTCATCATAAACAGACGGTCAACAATCAACACTAAATAAGAGATCAATGAAATCATCAGTTTGATTTGTTGTTATTGACCTTGAGAATAAATCAAAAAGTAATAATTTAAAATAACAGAAATTTTAAGGAAATATACTTTTAAAAGGTCATTAGAAATCAAAATCAAAATATAAACTCTTAAATAAGCGTTCAAATGCAAATATAATTCAATTGTTACAAAAAGAACTTAAAATACTAACGAATTCTAAAATTTTATAATCTAAGTAAAAATGTTTACTAATTAATTAAAATCGGTAATGTCATTATATTTATATGCAGCTTTTTTGCATCGATTTTCCCGATTACCGTCATAAGCATTAATAACCATTATTCCAATATTGAACCATGATTTGTGTCTATGTAAATTTGTAATCAATAGTTCTGATATTTTTTCCCACCAATTACGTTTTAGGATCAGATTAATAACATTACATTTTACCGACAACTCCAACACATTTATTAAATCAATTAATTTTTCTTTTAAGTCATCATTGTAATTTAAATATTGGGTAATAAATTTTAGGCTGTCTATGAAGATTTATTAAGGGAATATGCTGCTGCAAAATTACCAATTCCAGATAAATCAAAAATTGGCAATTCATTTTCTCAACAGCGTTGCAATATATCAGAAGAAAATCTGAAATTGAGGCAACAAGTATGATAATGTTGAAAAACTTATAATTATTTATAATTTTCAGTTATTTTAACTATTGCAATTACATTAAATTTATTAATATTATTATTTATACATTATCGTTTATATTCTTTGCATAATATTAATTGCTTTTATAATTCCTTGTTGTATTATGCTTGTTAATGATTCTAACATCACTGCCCTACATAAATAGTTTGTCTAGTAAATTTATGAACTTCAATAGAAAGTCAGTGTGGACTTTTAAAGGACAGTGAGCTCGAGAATCAAAATAGTCATATTTAATTTTATTACTTGAAGTGTTTATTAATAATCGGGAGAATTAGTCATTATAGCAAAGTTACATTTATTTCAATATATTGTTTGGTAATCAATATTTTAGAACAGGTCCTTTAGACTGAGTGCATGAATTGTTGTGAGTGACCATGGATTCACTGAGGATGAGACATATACCTTACAAATCATAACTTGCGGACATCTTACACATCTTATTCTTCAGTTTCTCCTTTGTTGACTGTATATAATCTCAAATTCATTTTTTCATGTTAACTCAGAAGTTCTCTATATGCGCCATGTCGGACAAATAAGGAATGACACGTGTTGTTGCTAAAATGAAGTTTTAATTTGAAAAAGCAATTTCCACCAGGATACCAGAGAACCGTTTGTAGACTTTTACCACCACTAAATGAATACCATGTGCAGACCTTGACCGTGACCGTGACCACTGCACCTTTTGTTGAGATTGATGCTAATTTAAAATCACTTATCTTTTATCTCATATCTTTTAGAGCATACATGTAAAACTCGTGGCTCAGCCAATATAACAGTATGTGACGAAAGTTTTAATAAAAATTTCGTAGCTTAATTTTTAAAATTTCTATTTATACATAATTATTAATAACGGAATTATTAGAACTAGTACCGATACGTGACACTTCTATAGGGTAAAATATAATTAATTGTGATTATGAGCTTTCGTAAAAATACAATCTCTTTCAATGATAGGAAAATCCAACCGTTTCGTGGCGTTATTGCAAAAAAAAGTAAGTGACATTTATGACGGATCCAAAATTCATCCTACGTCACGAAGGTAATAAAGATGAAAAATTTGTTGACCTATCAAAACAATTATCAAAACAGCGATAGTTCTTTGCTTTCATATGTGAATTAGGAAGCGAATATTCCGTTTTATCTTATATGGGGGTTCTTAAACAATGCTGGGACTTGAAGGAAGAAATATGTCAGTTTTTAACACCAGCTTTGCTTTTTTATTCACAATTATTGCAATTGTTGATTCGCCATAGGTTGATATAACAAAACACTTATCCGATTTAAATTTAAAATTGAATTGTAGTTGAAAATAATGATTTTTCGCAATTTCCAACATAATATAACATAAACAAATCAATTTTAAATAAAACTGCATCGTATCAAAAATATGTGGAAATAAAACTTTAGAACTGAATTTGAAACAACGTGTGCCAATTCTAAAACTTTTGAAGACAAGCTTTTTTATTTTCGATTTTTTTTCGAGAAATGGAGGTTATCGAGAATCGGTGCTATTCATATTTGAAAACAAAATTCAGTGAAGTTGGGTACCTCAAATTTACAACTCATATCTTCATAAGCGTCAATTGATTCATCATTTAATCAAATGATTAATATAATTTAAATACAACAATATGATGTAGATATTATCAAATTAAAAATAGATTATATAAATTTAATTTCTTAACATTTCCGAAAAGTGAAATAAACAACATTTGAAATGAAAAAAAAGAGAAAAACAGTATTATTTGGGAATTTGTATAATAAAACATGAAATCAAGAAGGAAGAATAGTAATGAAGACCACATAATACAATCACATACACAATGGGGAAATTTATCTCGTATAAAATTATTTTCTATATTTTTAAATAAGATGGAAATTTATTAGTAACATAATTAACAAGTTATATTTTTTCTAAACCAATACTAATATAAATAGATGATTATATATTTACAATTAATATAAAAAAGAATCAAATTTTTGAATATGTTGAAGATGGAAGGATAAATGTGAGTTAGCGCTATTATAAATATTCATTTGAATTTATTAAAAACAAGAAATTAGATATAGCCGGATAGAATATTCATTGTATTTATAATCAGTGCATAAAAATACATCATATGGGTCGTTAATTTTGAAAGTGGTGAAGTTTCATTTGGGTACGGGAAACTTTTCTATTCTCTTCGGAAATCTTTAATAAACATTATTAGAAAATAAATGTACATTATATATAACTACAGAACACACATACAGTTGGTTGTTAGAGCTTATCAATATTTTATAATTTATTGGAATGCAAATATTTAAATATCCTGTTACATTGAGTTACCATATTTTCAAAATAAATGGCTCGTATAGGACGCTTCACAAATCAGAAAATATTTCAAAATTTAAAAATATCAGATTGTGTAATTATTGATTTGTTTATACTTTATTTTTCAAACACTAAACACATTAAATCCTTAACCTATAAAAGAGGGACCTTGAGACCATATAAACTTAAATATAAACTTTTAACGTAGCGAACATTATCTGATTTCTTGTTAATTTTACTCCTAAATTATAATTAGAAACCAATTCACGTACAAAATTCCAAAAGAAGATGATAAAAATGTAAATATCCATTTTCCAATGAAAATTTGATAATACATTTTGAATAGCAATATTAAAAAAAATTTTTGGATCCAAATATTTTCTACAAATCGTTCAATGTTTTGATTTGTGCTATAACAATTTGATTCGATTCTAAAAATCAATCTAAAGATTTAATTTCTGCATTAAAGAAATCTTTACTTTTAATTACTTTTCAGCTCAATGAAATGAAAGCCAAATTTGATGAACTTCAATCCTTACTAATCCGCTACCAAATGTATATGTTTTCAGACTCTAAACATTCTGTTACTAATAAAATGTCAAATTCACTCAATAAAAAATCTTTTAACTCTCACCTTCGAGATTTCGAACTGAAAATGAATGAATTGACAAAGGTATAATAATCATAATAATATTTGTATTTAATTTTTGATTAACAAAATCTATTTTTAATAACGTTTGTAGTGCCTCTGACTACCACTTTTATCAATTGAATAATTGAACTTAAAATATATTATTAAATTAATCAAATTTAAAATCATTGTTTAAATAATCTTCACTTTTTTCCAAAATCAAAATCAATATAAAAAAACAATTAATGAATCATTCAACTTCGCAAGCATTAAATCTCACCAGAACCAATAAATTGTGAGAGTCAGAGGCACTACAACGTTTACCCCTCCCCCCATAATTTTCGCATAGTTTCCTCTGTAGTTCACATGTTCTTGTCGATTTACCATTAATTGCTGTAAACTTTAAAATGTTGAGGATTAATATTAAATATTAAAATTAATTAAAATAAATATTGAAGTAATTAAAATATTTTTGAGAAACAAACAGAATATGAAAGCAAGCGTTATTATCAAAATAAAAGGAAAAGTTGACAAATGGAAGTAAAATAACGGAAAAATCAATAATATATTAGTTATTTAATTAATTTTTTCTATTCATTAATAAGGGTAGTCAGTCAAAATGACCAAATTTTTAAACATTTTTATTTGATTTTTTATTTATTAATTGGAAAAATTTTCAAAATTAAAAACTGTACTTCTAATTATTTTAAAATATTATTTTTCTTTCGCGAATTCGAATTTTCTTGGCAGTTTAACGGGTCATCATTGATTATTGTAAATGAAGAAAAATACCAAAACAAACATATATGACCCTGGCTCACTTAAACAAAGCAAAGAATTCTAAGACTCACTAGCCTCTTCATTTCTCACATTACTCACATCCCAAAGATTTCACCTCTCTCCATTTTAATTCTTTCTTTGTTTCTATTTCCTCAATTACATGTTGTGTCAAAACATTAATGCAGGCTTTGTTAACTTGTTCCACAGAATATTGTCAAACTGTTTCTCTATCTTTCCAAAAAATTCAGTGCTTCCGTTGTTTCATTATCTATATCGTAACGCGACATCCAAATCGATGGCTCAAACGCTTTACGTATACCACCATCGTACCGAATATAGTCTGACTGAATCTCTTCTTATTTTGGGATTAATTAAAGACTAATAAATATTTTTTGACAATTAAAACTTCATGTGGCGGTGAGGTAATTTCAAAAAATTATTGATTTCAATCCTAATTTACAAAGTGTTGTAACAAGCACGAAGGATGTTCAAACTTGGTAATCACACTGTAATCAATAAAGTGAATTCTAAATTATAATTGAACTAATACTAATATTGTGTTCAGAACAATAATTACTGATATCCTAATTCACCAACTACAAACCATTATAATAATGTCTATGTCATACTAATCTATCACGGTTTCATTGCGTAAAATATTTATTTATATATATTTATAAATATTAATTTTATTTTTCACAATAAATTTATTTTATGGTTGTACTTGTACATGTTTTGTTTTGATTGTCTATTTTGTTGAAATTTCCAAAATAGCAAATTGATTTCTCAGCAGTAATATCAAAGAATTTAGGAAACTATAAGGCATAGTAATATTATAAAATTTTATCAACACGAAAATATTTGGAATTAATATTTTGAAATCCATTATTAAGAAATATCCCTTTCAGAATTAGTTGATATTGTGCTTCAATGTATGTTTTTGAAAATTGAACTATTTAAAATTTCAAACTATTAATAAAAATTGCCTGGTGCTCATTATAGTCCCTCTGACTTTCACATTAATAAGATACCAACTTAATAATTAAACTTAAAATATATTATTAAATTAATTAAATTAAAATGATTGTTTAAATATTCTTTTTATTCAAAAACATCATAAACAATTCATGCATCTTTCGATATCTCAATCGTTATCTCTCATCAAAATCAATAAAAAAGTATACCAAATATTCGAGAAGCTGAAACTTTTGTTTTCCTAGCTGAGATCTCTCTGTTGATGAGCTTTATTTATTCAACCTTTATTGAACCAAAGAAACTTTCCATAGAATACTAATTCACAATTCTAGTAATTCTCATGATAAAGTTCGTTACGACAACCGGACTGACAAATCCGTCTTTGATTGCCAAAAGGAGTAAATGGTCAAAGTTATTCCAGATAAAGATTCCAATACTTTCACCTCGTACAATACTGGAGTCTACATGCCCAAATGCGAGTTCATCAGCAATCTCATTACAATCCAAATATCAAGTGTTGATGCTTTCATGGGAAGCAAATATTTCTATAATCGCTTTCAATAAAACTTTATGCAAATTAGTTTCGTGCCTCTATACTCATGGTCTTGTTAATTGGAAATAAAATACAATTTATTTGAAAATAGTCTATGATATGCGATGCCAAGTCAAATAGTCATTAAATTTGATGGAAGAACAATCAATCACATTCAATCAACACCAAGCAGTATAATAAATATTTTATATCCTATTGTTTTTACAATCAAATAAAGCAATCTGATTACAAATATTTGTCTATTACATCGATTAATTTCCAAAAAGTGATATTTTTCTAGATATATAAAATTGAAAGTTTGTTGGTTAAAAATAAAATTTAAATATCTCAAAATATAATAAATCTAGAATATTCATATTTTACTAATAAATATATGAATAAATGGGTTCAGGTACCTGTCAAACAAATTCTTTTATAATTTAGATCAGTGGTCTTCAAACTGTGTTCCACGGAATCCTATGATTATAGTTAATAAAATCTATATTTATTATAATTATAGCATAGTCATAATTATGACGTAAATATTTTCAGTTTAAAATTTATATTGAGTTAATTATGTGGTGAAATGCAAGATCACCTAAGTAATTAATTTTTTTATGTATTTAATTCTAATTCAAAAACCTAATACTTAAAAGAAATATCTTGCCTTAATGTTGGTTTATTTACTGAATGGTTGTCGAAATTGGGAGATGGAAAAATAAAACAAGCTCAGCATGGATATTGGATTATATATGTATATAATTGATAACTTTATTTTTTCCGTGTTGATAAAATAATTTGGGATTCTTTGTGTCCAATGTGTCATCAACCATATTTTAAGTACTACATTCGCATTTGCCTTCTAATGTTAACATAATACTATGGTCACCAGATTTAGGGGGAATTAGACTCTAAATTAATCAATTTTAGGAATATTGATAGATGCTTGCCTGCTTGATTAGAATATCTTAAAGCTCTAGCAAGTTTTAATTTTGTTGGGTTATTGGGTTGGTGATAAAATTTTAAATTTCTCAATCTGACTCCAAACGTGTCTTTGACTGACCCACAAATAACACTTGGCAACAGAAATTTTTATTGATAATCACAAATAACTTCCACTTTACACTGACAATCAATTCAACACTCTGCTTGGTGACTATACTATGCTTATTACAACACTCAGTGAGGTATATATATATATACATTTGTGTATAACACCGGATTGAAAAATCACTAATTATCGATTGGTTTATCAACTGGGACTTTGAGCTGGTTGTTTTCTTTCACCTTCTTCACAACTTTATTCAAATACTGGAGTATCTTCTTTTCGTCTAATTTATCAACTAATTCTTTTCAAATATTCTCCAATAACGTTTTGTCCGACGTTGTCTAATTTTGTCTCCCAAATTAGTCTGAATTCGTGTCCACCAATTTCGCTTTATATAGTTTGTTTTATTTGTGGCACTGAAGATATATTTTGTTTTTCAATTTTCATTTTCCTCTGTGTTCCCCGCTACGTCAGCCTTATCTCTCACAGATGTTGAGATATTTTTCCTTTTTTGTTAAGCCGTCTTCTCCCGGAAATTCCGCTATCTTTGACAAGCGGTCAAGATACGGCTTTTTCCTATATTTTGTTTTTCTGGAATTTGAAATTCCACCTTTATTTGTACTTCTTAATTAACAATGACCTTTGTTTTAATTTCTTGTTTTTTTCCTTTTACTTGATTTATCTTTCTCATTTTTTATTTCTTTTTACTTCCGTTTTTCTTCTGAATTCCCATATATCGTCCCGTTTGTCATGGTGATCTTCCCCCAGGTAATTTATTTATTTATTATGCTATTTATCGTTTAGGTATTCTCAATAAATTTATGTATTCGTTTTTTCTCGAATTAACATTTGAAATGCTCAATATAAAATTCTAAATTCATTAAAAAAATTCCATAAAATTAAAAACCTGCTTGAGCTTTAATATATTCTAACCAAGCAGACAAGCATCTATCTATATTCCTTAGAATCGATTAAATTAGAGCCTAATTCCCCCTAAATCTGGTTTTATGTTAACATAAGATGAATATTTTACAATCATAAAAAGTTAAAAGTTACAAGGGACCGAAATTCGAAAAGTGACAGTTATTTGTTTTCAGTTTATTTTACAGATTTTCTGTCATTATCATTCGAAATGTTATCTTATATATTTATCCCGAGAAGTCTTACGTGATTTTATTTTATTTCAGAGAACAAATTAGGAAAACGATAATTGAATAATCGTTCAGCAAACTCAAACATATTCTCTATTTAGTCATAATTTGAGTTCATTTATTTGTTTTATTAATTAATTTTATGTAGTATCCTATGCTTTCCCCCTTTCATCCATAACAAATCTTTGTTGACATGCTTCTTATAATTGGCTGATAATGACTTTGTGTTTGGTTGTAATGTTCACTGAAATTTACCTTCATTATAAATCATTTATATATATATATATTGTGATAACTTTCATGATTTGCATTATTATATTATGTATTCTCTAAATATTTGAAATGTTATTATTATTATTGGATAGATAGATTTTGGAATTTGGAAACTTTTTATGAATTTGGTTATCCGGGCGTTGTATTTTAATTGAAATTAATTAAAAATTGGAAAGTTTTGACATGTTATCTTAATTATCGGATTCGCTCCAGGTAAGTATACAATATTGCTGATTCAACTCTATTGGATACTTTCTCTGGTACACTGTTAATCACATCACTTGCAAATTAGCTAAATCACAAAAAATGTGCAAACATGTAAAGATGGCGTATGAAAAATCATATTCACCTCTGGAGACCAAAAAAATAGTCTATACACAGAAACTGTTTACAAGTACATCCGATTACCTTTAGCATTTTTAATTTATGAAAATGCTAATCATTTAAAGCATGGATTTTTCTGACTATAGTGAGGGTGTCTCAATTGAATTTGACTATTGCATCAAATTCAATTTCTAGGATGGGTGTACACCAGATGGTCGTGCTACAGGGAGCTACTAACTACCTACTTATATATAGCTGTTGTATCCGGCTTCGCCAGAGTTTATATTTATTATAATATTTCATTTAAATTAATTTTTTGTTTAATGATCTTAGTACTTTCCAGTATTTTTTTACAGCTTCAATTTCATGTTTAATTCACAATAAGAAATGCTTTCAGAATAAATTTCAATTTATAAAATCGAAAACGCACTCCAATTTAAATCGGAAAATATCTGGCAATATTTTTCCAATTGCAAACTGGTTCACTATAAATCAGATAAAATTCAAATTCTCCATGTTTGAATTCTGCTTTGAAAACCTTTGACTGAATTATATTACTTTCAACTGCAAGTAGCAAGCATATAATAAAGATAGCCTATGACCTGTCCGGAGGCAAATGAGGATCACATGCAAAATTTCAGCACCCTAGGTCCGACGGTGGCGAATTCTATGGGTAACAAACTTTCATCTTTATATATTAGAAGATATAGAAATAAAAGTTATAAAAATGAACCTTTTAGTTATATATTACAAAATAAAAATATATACGGTAATTAAATGTTTCCGCATAATGCTGGTAATATCAGGGTAGTAAAATTTATTTCTTATAAAATCAAAAATTTCAGTAACATTTAATTACGATTCACAGAACATGTTCTCTGACACAATAAGTACATTAGATGATTTAAATACGTAGTTGAGATTATTTGATTTTTTGGTTAGGTTTTTACTTTTATTATTAAAGAGAAAAATATTTCTATGACACTTACATAAACACATTTCAGTTTTAAGAAATTCTTCATAAATAGTCTACCTCAAGGATTTCGTATTTTTAAGACTGACTGCATTGTTCAGGTCAAAATTATAATTGTCATTATTCTTGGCAGTGAAGAAATTCAATCTTGGAGTTTGTATTTATTTTGTTTCCAGAGTTTAAGATGCAGTCTCTTACACTCTGGAAAGGTAAAGGTTTTCTCTTTGTTGAGGATACCTAAATTACAAAAAAAAATCAATTAATGCATAAAATGATTGTGGGTGATGACAATGACTGAGTGGGCATTCTCCTGGAACTCAGTGGAACAGGAAAGGAAGAAGTATGTTGAAAAAAGAGAGGGTAACAAGAAAATTAATATAAACAGACAATTAAATAAAAGAAGGTCATTCTTAATTAATAAGTACAAGTGCAAAAGAAGTGAAACAGAAAGCAAAACAAAATTTATATTATCTTGTTATCTCTATGGCCTACTCGAGATAGAGAGGTGAAAAGGCATGGAAAAACCGAGAAAAGAGATTGTAAAAAATACATATATTTCGACAGCTCTCAAAGATTACGGAATGCTAATGGAACAAGTGGAAAAAAGAATGAATTATCAATAAGTGTCATTAGATGGAAAATTATAAAAAGTGAACACAATTTAACATAAAAAAAGAAAATTTGGGACGAGAGAAAATTTCCTATGGGAAAACTTGCGACGAAAAGATAAAATTTGCTAGACAGAAATTTGTGAGAAATTTGAATTTACGAGTAGAGTAAAATAAAGTGTTGAGAAACCGAAAACAATTTGAAGAAACTTGTGTATTGAATTAGTGAATCAGAGGTAGTTGAGAAACTCAAATCAAGTTAAAAGCAACCATATCAATTTCGCGAATCACCCATTACCTGAGAGTAACCATATCAACTCTCAAGTGGTGGTGTTGTTAGAGTATTGTCCTTGTGCTATTCTTCCAGGAGAGTTACAATAAGCATTTGAAACATTTTAGGTGTGTTGAAAATTGGTATCGTTGAATTCGTTGTAGTCAATTGTGAAAATCAATAAAATTTTATGTCATTGGGATTTGTCCTTTTCTTTATTAAATAAAACGCTTGGAGTCAGATCAATGATTTTCAGCTTAATAAATACCGACCAACTACCGTATACCAAACAGTTTTCATCGATGCTAACTGTAGTGCCTTTGACTTTCAGTTAATAAATATATTAGTTTAGTAGTCAAATTGCAAATAAATTGTTAAATTAATTAAATTAAAATACATTGTAAAATTAAGAAATTAAAATACATAAAATAAAATTCCTTTTTTTAAACATCTCTATCTTTTTAATCAATTAAAATATGCTCAGAACTCTGGAATTGGAACAATTTGTGTATCAGCGAAATGCTTCACCTATATATCGAATGCACATTACGAAATATAAACTTCGCAGAGCTGCTGCTGATACTCCTACTCATCGTTAGATCACAGAACATGCAGTCAATGGATATGTCAAGTTCAAATGAACAATTACGCTCGGATAATGAAGACTGCACCATAATAATTGAATATCCAAACCATCCGAAATCAGGAGAGTTGTATGCAATAAAATGTAATGTTTTGTACCAAGATGTACAAAGATGTGGAATTCAATAAATATATTTTACCAATTAGTCTAATGTTCTTACACTAATGTCGTCCTCTAAATTCACAATGAACTCTAATTCACAATGTTTAATAGATGATAAAATATCTAAACATTCTATGAATGAAAGAACTTATATGATATTAAGGAATTTTATTTTTAATCATGCTTTTTGTAAAATAAATGTTCGAAACATCTTTCTTAGGCTTGATAAATGCATACTTTAAACACATTAAAGTTGGTTCGCAATTTTTTGATTGTTAATAAGAATAATAAGTAAGTGTTTTATTAATTTAAAAATTAAGCAATTTTTCAATCAAAATAATTAAAATAAATATTTCACTAGATATTTCTTATTCTATAAATAATATTTTAAATTTTCCAGCTAGCTTTATATTTCTTAAATATATATTTATTAAATAAAAAAAATTTTGGTCAATATTTTTATTCAGTCCTTTCCTGGAAAGTTTGGGAACTTTTGCTTCAGTTGATTTTTAGTTAACTGAATAATTTTTTAAAATATAAATTCCAAAATATATTTTTATTAATCATATTTACTTATTTGTAATAAGTAGTTCAAAAGTATTTTATTTTAATTAAGTGAGAAATGAGTCAACTAATAAACAAATAAATTGTGAATTTTAAGAAATTTGCCGAACATTCCGCAAAATTGCTGATGGCAAAATCTGCTGTTATCAATTAAAATCTGATGATGGAATTAAGTGGTTGATAATCGAGTGGTGATAGTATGGGCAGTTAACCGAGACCGGCCATACCAGTTAGCAAACAGCAATGTTTAAGTGAAAAAAGAGTTGTTGTTAATTGAGTTCTGATCGATGGCGTTGGCGGTTCTGGCAACTCAAATTAGTGTCAAAATCAGAGCCGAGTCATTATGGTGATTGGTAATGATTGGCCCGGGGATTGGGAGCTATAATTGAAAATCTATCAAGAACATCAAGAGGATAATAATAATAATAATAATAATAATAATAATAATAATAATAATAATAATAATAATAATAAGAAGAAGAAGAAGAAGAAGAAGAAGAAGAAGAAGAAGAAGAAGAATTATAATAAGAATAATAATTATTATAATAATAAGAATAATAATTATAATAATAATAATAATTATTATTATTATTATTATTATTATTTCTTTATCGAAGAAACGAATGTTGAACAAACATTATTTGAGTAAAATCTAAGTGAAAACTAGCTACAGCTCAAAAGACATGGCACCACCCACTAATTTGATTGAAATTGAAGAGTAATTTGAAGATTTATTTAAGTTGGATCTGAAAGTTACAGAAATCGCTTTGTCTTGAAAAAATATAGTATCAGCATTTTTGGTTCAAAATTAAAAATTACTCCTACCGCAATGTAATGAGTCAAAATTTTTTCATACGGAATGACGCAAATAATTTAAAAAGTAAATATGATAAAGTGATTTTTGGTGGTTATAGAAGAGATATGAAATTTGAGCAAAATTGTAATAAATATATAATAACAATTTCTTGAAAGTCCATGTAATGAATTGTAAATGTGTCATTTTTGAAAGTCTCATATATTATTGGGAGTCAAAGATTGATATCTAAGAATATGCGGAGTCAAAGATTCTAAAACAAATTTCAGTTGCAATTGGATTTTGAAAATAACTCAATGTCTAGTCAATTTTTCCAAGTATTACTTACACGTATTTACGCATTCTTAATTTTACTACACTTGAAAATAAAAGTAATTTGCAAATTTTACTCTACCTTCCGATTATGAAGACTGCTTACATATTTAAAATAGGCAGTTTCAGTAAATCCAAACATTTAATTAGTTAAATTTTAAAATAACTTGTCGAAAGCGGAATCATTTATTAAAATATAATTCAAATAAACAACTATGCAGGTCATTTCAGCAATAATTATTCATAAAATGAAATATTTCTACCTAAAATAGGTTTTGATTAGTCCAATACAAAAATTACCAAGTCTTTCATTCTGATTGAATCTTTATTTTCACATCATATATTTCAGAAAATGTATAAAAAACAAGATTAAACTCGAAATAAAATTTTATTTGCTCATTATTGTTGAGGATACCTAAATAATAAAATTAAATAATTATTTAATTGAGCAAAATGATCAGGGTAAAGGTGTAAAATAAAGTGTATGTTGCTCCGGAAATCTGAGAAGCAGAAGTGTTGGGAAAAATTTAAAACTATAAAGGAAATGACAGAAAATCAATAAAATCATAAAAAATGAAATTCGCAAAGTTCGTTTTTAATAAATAATTAGAAAGCTATAAAGGAAAAATAAAAACAAAAACAAAATTGAAATCAAATTTTCATATCTTCACATCTGATAATAACATGTTAATCCCACAGGAAGTTGAAGAATAAAAAAAAGGCAGAATCAAGGGGATTTTAAAATCAGTTGTCTGAGATAACAGAGAAATTAGCCGCAGATTGTTTGGAAACAAAAATTTAAAAACTTAAAGTTCTCTCCAAGTTCCAGTAAATGACAATCTATAAAAGGGAGAGACATAAAATCGAGTTTGACAAAAGAAAGACAGAAGAAAAATAGACTAAATATTTGGAGAAAACTACAGAAGAGGAGCAACCGTAAACTCGGAATTTATCATAATTAGAAAGAGTGACAACTGAACACAGGAAATCACAAAGATTAAAGAAAGCGAAAAAGAAGTTAAAGTAACCAGTCAATAGGTACAAATATATCGAGGGTGTTCAACCAAAAAGCAGTTTAGCGATCATTGAATTGGCTATTGTATGCTGTAATAAGCCTCAAGTTTTGAATTTTGAGTGGTGAATATTTTATGCTAAATCCAAATCGATTGTAATTGTAATAGATGATAAATATTGTTAACATCGGGAACCTGTCATTGTTTTTTATATTTCAAGGCATACTTGGAGTTAGATCAATAAACGGTAGTATTTTATTTCATTGACAAACCCAACAGTATCTAAATTGACTATCGTTAGATTTGATAATAATATTTCTTCGTTCAACCATGAACATATACGACTCATGTATACAGACTCAAATTAAACTCTTCATCGGTTTCAGACACTTATACCTATGGAGTTCCCTGTCCAGTATTGTTAAGAGTTTTTTAGTAAGTAGATTTATATTAAAAAACTTTTTAAACAAACTGTTCTTGTGTAAGAAGTAAATGATTTCAATTTCAGTATAACCTTTTTTCTGCACTTCGATTGTATTTTATAGGTTTACAATCTTTAGTCTTTAAGCGCAGCACCTCGTGTGACTATGGTCAGATTTAAAAGCTTCTCCAAAAAATTAGTCAGGCAAAAATAATTCTTTTGACTTGATAAAGAATGACTTTTATTATTGAGAAAATTATCTTACAATAATTTTAAAAAACATTTTATTTTGTTTCAAAAAATATATTAATTATTAAATTTTAATATAATTAAATTAAATTAAATTTTGACATAATTTTTAAAATTGAAATTAAAGCAAATATATGAAAATTTTCTAAAAAGTAAAATAAAAATTGTTTTAAATTTCAGTCACAAAATAATTAATTATAACAATTTTTAAAACTAATTAAGAAATTCTATTAAAAATTCCAATGGTTGATAAAGTCATAGTAATTAATTACAAATTTTATATATCATTTGAAACAAGTGCAATGTCAGTATTTACTTTAATTTTATTTTTAACAATTTATCGGTTAAAACAAAATAAATTGAAAATATGATTGGATTTTATTAGTTTGTTTGATAGATAACTGTAGGGCTTGAAATTAGGCAAATTATTGGCTTCTTGAAAACAGCTTATTTTAAATCCATGTTGATTGGGATTAATGATGCACGAAGATAGAAACTATTCCGGTTTTCCAAACTCTCAGTCTGGCCGAATCTTATTATACGCTTCAAAATACCACAGAGCGTTCGCTTATTCTCCTTTCAATGCTAAACTTTGCATGCCCATTTTAAGTGACCGCTGTAATTATGAAAACAAAAGGAAGATTTGAGTCAATTGGTTTTGCCAATTATTTTTCATTAGAGGATTAAATAAATTGAAATTAAATCGTTGTTTTCAATTGGAAATGGCTAAGGACTAATCATTTTCAAATTATCCCTTTGTGTTTTAGTTTTCGAGACTTAAACTTTTTATGGATTCTAATTATTCTTTATTTCATTCTCTTCTCTTTTGGTAACGTCGAACGGTTGGGAAATTAATTTCCTAACCAAACATAGTGAAATGTAAATTTAAACTCAGTAAAATTAATTAAATAATTTGCTAAAATAAATAAACTAATAATTAAATATTCAAAAATATATTTGATTGAATAATTAAAACAGAAAATATTTTTAAGTTGGTTTTTCTCTTTAATAAATTTATTATAGAAAAACAATAAATCAATGTTTTTAGAAGTGCTAGGTCTGAATAGCTCAGAAAGAAGATGGATAAGACCCATTGGAGACATTGTCAGGGTCGTCTTAAGAAATTCGACACCCGTGGGCTACTAAATATAATGCACCCTTCTTCGTAAGAAAATTAGATAAAGAACGTTTAAATAAAGAAATATGCCCGGGCAGCGAATATACATAGGTCGTCAGCTCACATTTAGGTCGTCTATCAAAGTTTATGGAATCATAAATTATTGTAATATCATTTGTCATTCCAGTACATTTGAATATAAAAATCAGTTAAATATTATAAGAAATTATTTTAATTTAAAAATACGTGAAAAACTAATAAAATGAAAAATGAATTTTTATAAAACTAATAACTAAATGACTAATAATAACAAAAAAACATACATCGCAAATGAAAATTGCCACATCCAAAAAATTTCTCAATGGAATTTCACGCCAATAGATAGCTGGTTACGAAATAATCATCTCTACAAGTTGAAATTATCTAATTAATTGCTGCAAACAGATACAATAATTAATTTATTTGAAAATATAAATATTTAATTATTATTCCAATTACCATTTTCGCATAATATACATTCCCGAAATGTCCTATTTAGTTTTGCAATCAAAATACATATAGATATTTCTTTATAGTAACCTTGAAAAACCGGAACAATTGCAATTTCCACGAATTTTACAGCATCTATCCAGTGGCGGAACTTCAAAAATTGGGCCCCCTGCGCAATGTAAAATATTTCCACTTGAATTTTTCGGTTAAAGTTTAATACATAGTTATTCACAGCAGCCACTATTCAATGATAGTTTTATGTTTGTAGGCAAATATAACTGCGGGAAAAAGTTTCAGAAAATGATTGTAAATATTTTTTTAGTAATAATTTTGGGCCCCTATAGCTGGTGGGCCCCCGCAACGCAGGGTCCTGCGTCCACTAGTTACGCCACTGCATCTATCACAATAGTGGACAAACGGTGTATCGCAGCAAAATTTTACTATTGACAAAATACCTCGTGTGATAAAAAATGCTTGTGAGAATAATTTTCAAATAGCAAATTTAAATTGAAAAAAATTATTGAATCCTAAAAATCATTATTTACATTTATTTTAATATTTTCATTGGATTTTTTATTTTTATTAAACTAATTAATATATATCCATCCGTAAGTAGCGTTTTCCCAGTTTTTGTATTGGCGTGTCGCGGCTTGAAAAAGTTTGCCTAGCACTGATCTATCGAATCATAATTATTATTCAAGTCATCATATATTTTATCAGTGTAAACCTCAGGTCCAGAATATTTTAACTTAGTCTTTATTTTTAAATAGAATTCTTCCACTGTATTTATCAAAATATCAAATAATAATTCATCTAAAATATAAAATGATACTTAATCATAAAAAAATCATGTTTCATTTTTTATTTATTTATCAATAATTTGAAATAAAACAACATGAATATTTATACAATTTTCAAATTTTAATGACCAATCACAAAACAATAAAGTTATTTGCAGCAGATTTTATATCAGAAACTAAAGGTTGATGATTTTAACTTTTCAGTCATAAAATAACCATTCTTATACATAAAGGTTTATATTTTATATATCACAATACAGGACACAGGCATGGGCGTCCGCAAAGGGGACAAGTGGGGGCACTTGCCCCCCCCCCCCTACATTTCTGAAAAACAATTCTATTTTTCGNCAATATTTAATTTTACTTGAAGTTATTATTTTATTACTGTCAATTAATAAACAGAATTTTGTAAAATTTGATAAATAAATAAGTTTCATTTTCAACAAAATAGCTTTTCATAATTCGAATTAATTTTTTTCAATTCAACAACCAGCATACAATTTATTTGATTACTTCAAAAAACAATTATACAGTAAAACCTCTACTTAAGACCACCTCCCTAAAGAGACCACCTCTAGTTAAGACCTCTATTTCTTCGGAACCAAATTTACACAGTAGTTTACTGGGACAAATAACCCTCCATAATAGGACCACCCCTCTCGTTAAGACCACTTTTCGTAAAAAATATTTTTAGTTTAAATATTTTTTGTTTAAATATTTTTTGTTTAAATATTTTTTGTTTAAATATTTTTTTAAAATTAAAATGGGAGTAAAAAAAACGAGAAAGGAGCTTACATTGAGCGAGAAGATGGATGTTATTAAATCTTCTGAGCGAGGAGAAGGACAGAGACTTATTGCAAGACGATTTTCTTGTAGTAAAACGCAAGTCCACAATATCATTGTTAACAAAGAAGAAATAAAGGAGCTTTGGAACAATAATGCAAATAAAAAACTAAAACGACTAACAAATCAGCAGTTTAAACTTATCAATGAGTATGTTCTGGAGTGGTATGAAAACAAAGTGCTGCGAGGCTTTCCTATTAACGGAGAATTGTTGAAAGCATCAGCTAAGAAGATAGCTATTAGTCTAAACAACAATGTGTTTAAAGCTAGTAATGGCTGGTTGGAGAAATTCCTCAAGAGAAACAATATTACTTTGAGGGTTTTATCAGGTGAATCTGCTTCTGTAGAACCATCTGTGCTATCAGATTGGTTTTCGAAAATCCCAGATGTTATTACAAACTATGAAAAGAAAGATATCTACAACATAGATGAGACTGCTTTATTCTATAAAATGTTGCCAGGGAAATCTTTGGGTCGTGCTGGAGAAAACACATGGAAGTAAAAAATCCAAACAAAGAATAACAATCATGCTTTGTGTTAATATATTGGGAGAAAAAGAGCCACCGGTCATAATTAATAAATCTTTAAGGCCTAGGTGCTTCAAAAACATCGATATGTCTAAAATGGGTGTTGAATGGCATGCAAATAGAAAGGCTTGGACGACCAGTACAATTCTCAAGGAATGGTGTACCAAGTTCAATGAGAAGCTTTTAAAAGAAAAGAGAAGAATCCTGATAGTATTGGATAATGCAACGTGTCATCCTAAAATGGATTTAAGCAATATAAAATTTGCATTTCTTCCTGCAAATACTACCAGCAAATCTCAGCCTTTAGACCAAGGTATAATTAGATCTTTCAAGCTGGAATATCAAAAAAGAATGCTCTCTTCATTATTGTCGTTTTATGAAACAACTGCCAATGTAGAAGAGTTGTTGAAAAAAATCAATCTCTCTAATGTTGTTGAGTTTGTAAAGGAGTCTTGGAATGCTGTTAAGCCGTCAACAGTTGAGAGCTGTTTTAAAAAATATGGGTTCTGCTCGGATATCACGGTTAAACCAGATATTATAACTGAGATCGAACAAGACGTAACAGATTTAGCTAAGAAGCTTGATTTCGACTTTGACCTTAGTGAGCTTGACATTTCTCTTGAACAAAACTGTTTTGAGAGTGACTGAGAAGAAAAACTGATTTCTTCTTACACTAGTTTGGATGATGCATCAAGTGAGGTTTCTGAACCAAACGAAGAAGAATCTGATTTACCAAAAATTGATTTAAAAACATCTTTATCTTATATTCAGCAGATTAAGAATCTTGGAATGGAACTGGGTGACAATAAATTAGTTGACATAATGTTTCAAGCTGAACAAAAGTTGACGAATATGATAGTTTTTGATAACAGTGAAGCCAAATCGAAGAGACAAACAACATTAGATGAGTTTTTATAATAAAATCTTCAATTTAAGTCTAGTTTTCTTTATAAAAATAAAATCCTCTCTAATAGGACCACCTCTAGTAAAGACCACTTTTGGTCCGGAACCAAGGGTGGTCCTATTAGAGAGGTTTCACTGTAGTTTGTTTCTACTGATATGTATGTGGTAGTTATCCTTGGTGAATACTGCATAACACTTTAAAAATATGATTATTTTAATAAAACCACTGTTAAAATATTTAAAAACATTTTCAATCATTTACAAATTTATACTTACCTCATCATTACTGATTTCTTTGCCTATCATAACAATAACTGAACATTCATTTATCCAAATCATATACCAAAAATCTCTGAATGTATATTTTAATGGAGCTTAATAAATAAAAATAATAATAAAATAATTAAATTAATAATAATAATAATAACAATTAAATAATAATTTAAGCCTTTTGCTGCGAATAATATATTTAATACAAATGAAAGAAATTTTGACTATAAGATAGTCCTTAAAATTGAAAAGGACTACTACTACTACTACTACTACTACTACTACTACTACTACTACTACTACTACTACTACTATAATAATAATAATAATAATAATAATAATAATAATAATAATAATAATAATAATAATAATAATAATAATAATAATAATAATAATAATAATAATAATAATTGTAATAGTAATTGTAAAAATTGTAAAAAATCCTTCCTAACTGTCACAAAATTTATTTTTAAAATAAGACAATACTAATATTTCAATTTATATCATTTTCCTTATAAGATGTAGAACTATTTGTAAAATTTTTTGAAATTTTTATGTCTGAAATATACCACTTAAATATACAATTTTTATTAATTAAATTTATTATTCTTAAATTTATTAAAAACATTAAAAAATGATAACTAAGGGTTACAGGGTAGCATTAACCTAATAATCCCCGAACATTAAGGAATACATATGAATTGATTACATCAGTGACGTAACCTAAATGATTAAGGTTAATAAGTTGATCATAGCACAATAAATCAATTTACATTCTTAATTACATAAATTAATTAATTATACAAATTAATTCTTAGATTGTTGATTATTTTAGTATTTTACAATTTTGTAATTAAAGGTTATTTTATTCATAATTATATTTTACCTATTTTTTTCATAAGTTATAGAATCCTTCAATAGGTTTTGAACATCATTTTTTTCATAAGTTATAGAATCCTTCAATAGGTTTTGAACATCATTGACCTCTTGAAAACAACAAAATTTGAAAAAATTCATTCAAAATATTCACTATGATGCAATTATATTGGGATATATGATTTCCACGTTCCATATATGTTCCATGTTATGTTAATGTCTATGCATGTATCCATGCTTGACTGATTATATTGATTTCTGGGACTTTAGGATATGGAATCGCTTATTATTTACCCCAATGATGCATATATATGGTATGGCTTGGACGAATAGATCTTTTTACGTATTGTTATTAATTCATATTACATTCTCGGTTGAGATTCTACGTCAAATTTCAATTGATTATCAATGTTTTAGGAAAATCTACCAATTTGTCCAATTTACAGCAAAAAACAAAAATGACTATCTCCACTAACACGACAAACCAGATAACCAGAAATATATATTTTTTGTTAATGATTAATTAACTAATTGAATAATTTGAGATCATAATTTAGGTGTGTCATGTAAAAGAAGGTGTAAAACCTCTGACTTTAAGTAACTGTCTGAGTTTAATAAAAATATTTCCTTTTTTTCTCAACATAAATAAATAGTAATTATGCTTTTTATTAAAAAACATCTCTATTTACCTTGAGTGATGATGTACATTTTGTCAGATTCTTTTCCCTGAATTGAAAATTACATGAATTCAATTAGAATATGTATTATGAATCTAGTCAAAAACATGATAAAATACCAATGATTATAATAATAATAAAACAATAAAGTGATAATTTAAACCTATTGCTGCGAATAATGTTTTCGAAAATTTTTTCATTAAAAACATTATTCGCAGCAAAAGGTTTAAATTATCACTTTATTGTTTTAAATAATAAATACTGCTACCAAGAAATCATCACTTTATACTATAATAATAATAATAATAATAATAATAATAATAATAATAATAATAATAATAATAATAATAATAATAATAATAATAATAATAATAATAATAATCAATAAATAAATAATAATTAATAATAACCAATAATAATAATAATATTAACTTAAAATTCACTTGAAAAAGGCTGATTTATATACTGATTTATAGTCAAGCTTTTTAATAAATACATTGTCAACAGAAAACAAATAAGTATATATTTATCTATCTATATATAGCTTGTATATCTTATTATTTTCATTATTATTATTATTATTATTATTATTATTATTATTATTATTATTATTATTATTATTATTATTATTATTATTATTATTTATTATTATTATTATTATTATTATTATTATTATTATTATTATTATTATTATTATTATTATTATTATTATTATTATTATTATTATTATTATTTATTATTATTATTATTATTTCTATGTCTGTTCAAACAAATACAAACTTACCGGAACCCAAGATGCATTTATATAATTATTCATTTTTGATCCAATATCAACATAATTGTCTTCAACTGTAAAAATTTGTAAATGCATGAATCAAGTACAACTTACAAGGTATATGACCTTCAAAAATATTTTTCTTTTCGTTCACTTTTAGCAATGCTTTACTGCATGTATTCTTAATTCTATATCTACTGAGTAAGGCCTATAAATATAAAATTTTAATTTTAATAATAAAATTATATGATAATAAGATATGATTATAATATAAAAGGAATCATTCAAACAAAATGTGTATTATTTATCTGTGCAACGTTGATAAGCAAGTGCTATTGGGTCGATTGAGTGTTGCTAACATGTTTTAATAAGGATGTTATAATTGTTATGATCAAACCATTTAAGCGAACCAACATTTTTTTGCTATTTTTCGTAATTTAAGCACTCTAAAGAAATATGAGCTACCTTGCAAGTAGTAGGATGTGAGCCCGTCAAATATAGGTCAACCTCCCTAGAAAACAGGTCAATTAAGGGTCTAAAAGTAGGCCAAGTTTGTTTTAAAGGTCCAGTTTTAATGTTAAAATTTAGTAGGTCACATAAAATTAAGTAACTCAACTCAAATTTAAGTAGTTCACATGTAAAATTAAGTAAGTGAAGTTAAAATTAAGTGTCATAGTTTATTTAAAAATTTAAATTTATGTAGTTAAAGTAATAAAGTTACTCAAAAATGTACTCAAAGAAAATACAGTTCAGTGTTGGTTTCGTCGCTTTAATCAGGGAAATACCAGTATTAAAGATCATGAACGTTCAGTGGTGAACAAAGAGAAGTGTCAGTGCTCTTGTGGAGCAACAACCTAGTACTAGCACCCCAGGCTGTTAGAGGATTTCGGTCATTCTCAAATCGCCATTGTTTGTCATCTACAAAACATTGATTTGTCAATGAAAATCCTCTCCGAGTCATCAAGGAATACCATTTGTAATGTATAGTGTAATGTATAGTTATCTTTTTTATTTCAGCGTTCACGATTAGGAATCGTGAATATTATAATATAAATCACCACCATCTGGAAAATCCAGATTTTCAAAAAAACTATATAGCGATAATTTACTATGGTAAATTATCGCTATAGGAAATTGAAAAATTAAAAAAAGTCGATAAAAAAAAGATTTCGTATATTAAAATTAATATTAAAGCAAGTTGTAACAAGTTGAAAATAAAGCCCTCAATTTCAATTCCAACCGTTAATTAAACATACCAGTTCCTTATAAAAGCAGAGATCAATTCCAAACCTATTTGTAGACCAGGATTTGTGTTCGGATACGAGAACAAGGATAAAGGTTGAAATCCCGAGAATAATAATAATAAAATTAAAGCAAGTTACAGTAAATTGAAAATAAAGTCCTCCATTTCTATTCCAAACCTATTTGTAGATCAGGATTTGTGTTCGGATACGAGAACAAGGATAAAGGTTGAAATCTCGAAAATAATAATAAGAAATAATAAGAATCCTAAGTACGAGCTAAAGAGTCAAAACCCTATAATTAATTTATTAATTGAACACAGTATTAAGACACAAGAAAGAATCAAATTCAGATTAACCTATCTTAAACAACAAATTTCCAGTCCTATATCCAGGCAAAGGCCGATCTATCTTAAACCGCAAATCTACAGTCCCTACAGTCCTATATCCCGGCAAAGGTCTAGATTCAAATCGTAGTTAAACTACCCCCGGACTCAAGGTCTTAAAATTTTTATTTTGAATAAAAGTTTTGTTCCAATATATATTATCGTTTATTATTATTTTTATTTTACTTGTTATTACACAACACGCACCCCGATTGTCCCGCCACAAGTTTTAACGGAGACTCTTTCGGGCTCATCAAATTTCTAAACTAACATTACAACCTCATACCACACACAAAAACAAAATATTCAAAAATATAATATAACACCATTGTTAGTCTTGCTTATAAGTTAAATATACATTGGGATCTTAGGTGTAACTAATTTTAATCAAGGCAAGGGTCTATTAAAATTTACTTCAAGTGAAGGAGACCTGATTTAAATGATGATAAGTTTACAATTTTTATGCAGGATATCGAAATATTAAATATAAAATCTTAAAATACTATAGCTTAAATAGTTATAAATACTGCAACCTTTAAATGTTAGCACGTGTCAGCATTTTACTTTTAATTCGGCATTTAAATATTAACAATAATATTAATAATGTTCAATTATAATGTTCAATAATAATAATAATAATAATAATAATAATAATAATAATAATAATAATAATAATAATAATAATAATAATAAAATTAATAATAATAATAATAATAATAATAATAATAATAATATTAATAATAATAATAATTATTATTATTATAATGAAAGATATTTTGACATACATATTATTCTGAAATTATATAATTTTCTTTACATTGTGAGAATATCACCTACATATTTTACATTAGTCTAAACTCTAGATGAATAGAATTGATCTATTTTATTTGACCTTAATATAACAGCAGAATGACTTTGACCAAATTAATTTATATGTCAATTACGGGACCTACTAAAATTTAACCTAAGAGATTGATTTTAAAACAACTTTGACCTACCTTTTTGACTTTAAATTGACCTACTTTTCTAGGGAAAAATTGATTTATATATGACAAACTCATATTCTACTACTCGTGCACAATATAATCACATTTTTAAGGTTATTTTCTATTTTTAAAGATTGATCTTAGACTTTTCATAACACGTTAGGATATCCCATTAAAAATTTTAAAATAAGACATGCACAAATAAAGTCGATTTTTTGTCATTATTTTGCAGAGTATTCAAAATGATCCGCCAGGTATTCGTATTTGGTAAAAATAACAAATAAAATGAAATATTCTACAACCAGTGGTGGGTCATTTTATTGACCTAACTAGAAGTTTTTTTGGGGTCTAATCATTATTTTATAAACTTAATATTGTACTAGGAATATCAAAATTTAAAATAAAAAAACAAGATATCATCACTAAGACACCTTTTGTACTTCTTCGAAAACTCAACAATATTCAATCCATCAAGATTTATGCTTTTCAGGTATTCTTTTTCTTTAAATAATATACTTTGTTATTTTTTACATTTATAATTACTCATAATGTCAAATGTTTAATTTTGTATTATTTTTAATGAAACTTGATCTAATATTGTTCATTATTTTTATTTTCAATAGTAGTTTTGAATCCAAAAGAATACCAAGGGAGTTCTCTTCAAAATTACCACAGAATACATCATTAAATCCAACACTACATGGGACTCCATAATCCAAATGTTTGGGAATCTTTAAATTTTTTGACACGCTATTGTCTACCAATTCATTTACACTTTTTACAATTTCCATATCTTACTACCACTTTCCATAAAATTTATGATTCATATGAAGTTAAATTCTAGATTAATAATATAATATTAATATTAACTTTAAATACACAACATTATACATGTTACTAACATGATGTTAGAAGTAGATAATGCTATTCAATATTTATTTACAATATTCCAAACCATAACAGGCATTTGTAATACTATTTATAGTACTTCTAATTGCGTAATCTAGAAAAAGGAGTATATTATTGATGTTATTGATACAGACCGCATACATACATACATTTCATTTCATCGCACACAAACATTCTCACATTTGTCATCAAACATCGAAGTCATATTTTATTATAAATTATTATTATTATAGCTTACAATAAACATGTAAGCTAGCAAATATGAACAACATTTTACTAATAAAGTCACCAAACTTTCATTTAATTTTACAAATCAAGAAATTTCAATAAAAATTTCAAAATTAAATTTCATAAATTAAATTATAAAATTACGTTGAATTCCTTGAATAAGATATCATCACTAAGACGCTTTTCGTACTTCTTCGAAAACTCAACAATTTTCAAGCCATCAAGATTTATCCTTTTCAGGTATTCTTTTTCTTTAACTAATGTTTACATTTTAATTAATAACAGTAAAAATAATAAATAATTAATATATGATAATAATAATAATAATAATAATAATAATAATAATAATAATAATAATAATAGTAATAATAATAATAATAATAATAATAATAATAATAATAATAATAATAATAATAATAATCATAATATAATTTACTAGCATGCTTTGTTCTATTTATTTGCTTACGGAGTCGTTTCCTAGCAGGTTCATTGCAGATTTCCCTGAATAATTAACATCCCATGAATGATTATAAGAAAAGATTTATAATTACACTATGTAAAAGGCAAATGCAATAGATAATCCAACAACAACTATTGATGTTGAAATGCTCCCCCAAGTTAGTTGGACTTGATATGATGTTTGATTCATTGTAATGATTTGAAGAGTTACAGAACAATTAGTGATATGCACCAGTGACTTTCATATATATGACATCACATTATTGATTATTATATTATTTTTGGTTAATAAATTTTAATTGAATATTTCAGAGTGCTTTGTTTGATATAAATTAAAAAAATTTATTTATATATCATTTTAAAACCAAGGTCCTTTCAAGGACGAATGTCAAGGTCAAGATCGTTTTTGGTCACCTAGCGGACTGGTAGAAAACTTTCCGATAGCACCAGGGACCAGTGCCACATTTACTAATTATTTTTTTTATTTATCTTAAATATGTTATTTTATTTGTTCAAAGCCTGCTTAGAAAATTCTATAATCTTGACTCCATCAACCATTACCGTTAAATACTGATCGTTATATAAGCTTTGTTTGTTATGTCTGTTTTAAAATAAAAAACACAATAGTAGTTTTTTTAATTTTTTAGCTATGTTTATAAGTTAAGTCTTAATAAAGAAGAATAAAAAGTCTTGAAAAACTGTACTAAATTGCACATTTGAAGGTATAGAAAATGTTTGGAAGTATCACAAATTTAATCACAGTTCTCATATCAAAACATACTGTAAACCTTTTTTTATTTTTAAGCTTTATTTTTACATTGTAAAATAAAAATATCATTAGCTAACCCTTAACCCTATATAACCTTAAGTGAGAATTGTGTTCCTGTTTACTATTCACAAGCTTATCAATTCGTGGCTCGACTGTTGAAAGTGCTACCCATAAAGGAGAACATGTATTCATTCTACTTCTGTACTTTGTCTTAGTAATGCTTGCAGAGCACTAGTATTTGTGTGTGATAAAGATACTAGTTTCGGAACAGTTGGATCATTGCTAAGTCAGCTCAAGGAAGACGATATCGAAACAGTCATATCACATGGATCTAGACTCTAGATACTTATCAGTTCATGAAAAAGGTAAAGCAGAACGTTTTGGCCCACTGATTGATTTCTCATTCAATTTTATTTAAAATTTTTCTGAATTTTTTATTTTCATATTTTGTTTTTGAAATTATACTAATAACTATGCTAAAGCTGGACATAGAAGATTGCGAAACCGAACTTTGGATGAATCACCATAACATTTAGAAATTGGATTATAACAGTCACTAAATAATGACATCGATTTAAATATAACGAAAAACACAAAATCCAATATATATATATATATATATATATATATATATATTTCGACAGAATCACTGTCATCGTCAGATAGTATTGAAATTCAAACTAAATCAATCTAAATGAAAGTTTTAAAATTTTAAAACTTTCAAAATTCTCAAAAGTTGAAATCAAAAAACATTTCAATAATTTTTCACAAAATTGTGTTAACTAATATTAATCAATAATATCGATAGAGATCAGGAATTTGAGAACGGAGATGACGGGCAGTCATCCCAATGTATATGGCATTGCATCCATGACATAAATATTCATAACCAAGATCTGAGCACCATCTAAGTAGAATTTGAAATCCACTAACAAACACGAAGTTAAAAAACAGGAATTAGAAATAACCTTACAACGTTGAATACACAGTTTCTTGTTCAAAATCTTTACGCAAACTGTATAACATTCCAAATACAAAATGTAAATCAAAACATGAAATTGTGTTTACTGATATAAATCAATTCCCTCCGTCGACAGTTATCCAGAACTTGAAAACGGAGATGACGGGCAGTCATTCCAATGTATGTAGCATTGCACCCATGACATATTTATTCAAAACCAAGATCTGAATACAATACAATTTTCCAAACATACAAACATACAAAGAATTCTTACAAAAATGTCAAGGATGTGCAAATCGGAAAGTAAACCTAAAACAAACAAAAAGAATCCTAATACCTCGAGTAAGTTCAGAAATTTAGAATCATATTGTAATAAACATTGCTTATATGAAACCGATAGCGACAAATAAATATGTCGTAGTCTTAATTGGCAGATTTACAAAATTAGTCAGTTTAACATCTACTTCAAAACAAGACTATAAAGCTATATATCAAGTGTTGTTTCATCAATGAATTTATAAATTTGGAAAGCCAAAGATTATACTTTAATATAGAGGAAGTGCTTTGAAACAGAGTTTCTGAAAAAAAATTAGTTGTGCTTGAGATTCACCAAAAATTTAGTTCATCTTATCAACGTCAATCAAATGACCTAGTTGAGCTCACAATTAGAACGATGAGAGATCTCATAACGACATCCTTGGCTGGAGGAAGTGAAGAGAAAAATTGGCTGGAAATACTAACGAAGATTGAATTCTGTATTAACACTACGTAGCAAAGTACAACAGGGAAATTGAAGGGAAATAATTCTGCATTCTAGTTATTCAGCACCAGTTAGAACCAGTCAAGATATTACAGAAAACGTGGTTAAAAAGGGGCATGTCTCTTAAAGATGTAGTGTAACTCGATAATTTAATTTGTTTGAATATCATTTGTTTTGTAATATAATTTTTGGATTTGGATTTAATATTTTATGTCAACAACAGAAGAAATCTTAATTA